>QQSS02198175.1:0-12403 GCA_003687565.2 Craspedacusta sowerbii
ATATATATAGCTTACTGGTAGATGACCTTTCCTCTTTAAACCCTTGGTATCCGATGAGCAAACATGCTGCGCTGTGGAAGGTTCAACCTTGTCATTAAAAGAAAATTCTAACTGTTGCCCAACCACTCCAGAACTTTACTAATAAAAACTCAAGCGTCATTTCGTCGTCTCAGAGGGCGAGAAGCAGTCTGTTATTGTTGATTCGTCAACGAGAGGTTCCAGATCTGCAAACATGGAGCGCTGGAGTTGTCTGACTCACCATCATTTCGACTGGGTTTCTTCCTTTTTCTAAACTCGAGTAATACATTAGCCAAGCAACGTTATTCGGAATACCTAAAGTGGTCATCACTGTCAGAGAGTGTTGTTCTTGGTGAAGAGCCTGGAGTTTCCCCGGATGCGCAGTCCATCGATCGTCAGTGACAACGAGGCCAGTCTTCGCGAAAAAACATTGCATCGAGTGCAAGTGAAACTAAATGATTGATCATAAACTTGACCAGCACACTAGCCAATCATGAAGCTAACGAACGTAAGTTCATGCCACGTTCCTTAAGGACCCCACGGTTGCCTTCAAAACTGCCCTGACGGTACACCTCGCTCAAGTCAAACAAGATCCTATAAAACTTTTGACTTTTGAATGGAGAGCTACGTCAATCTCTGTAACTTAAATAGCAGTTGAGGTGAAGCGTGATAACATAACGCGTGATCATTCTAAGATTATCTTACAGCTTGTGATCGTTAATTTATAAGCCAACAAATGGCTATTACCCAGAGCACCCTCCATACACTGTTATCCATGACTACTGGCGAATGCAACTAGGGAGGGCTTACATTTCGTCTTCCTTTGCCCTTTGTAGAGGGAATTCTCGAGTCTACCTATAAAATGAAGTTCTTTCAGCGACTGACAATCTAGAGCAAAGAGACAAGAGTCCAGACGGAATACTCTCAACAATATATTTCAGTATTCGAACGCAACCTGATAATGTAGACCCGTTGTATTCGCAGAAGGTGTAGACGCTTTCCACTTCTTGACTTGGATGGCGGTAGAGGTATGATTGTACCTCTATAAATCTATAAATAGTCTGTGTGACGATACTGAGCGTTTAATGTGTTGAAAAGTCTAGAAGCGTGTTTGGGTACTTCATCCATTTCTCAGCATGGTCGTTATCGTGTGGGTCTTTAACAGATGGACTAAGCGTGGAGAACAATTTTTAAGTTGCAGCAGTGTCTTATATGAATGTCACAATAAATGGAGATCCACAAATGCGTAAGTATCGCCTCGAGTAGGGACAATAAACGGGATCCAGATCCCGCAAGCGTTGGAAAACATGTACTCAATCTAGTCCCCGAAACGCAATTTATGTTTTATTTATAAGACCATTTCAGACGTCCATTTCAATCTAAGGATTTGTCTTCTAAAAAATGCTATTAGCGCTTGGCAAAAGCAAAATGTTGATCTATTTAACTGTAAGCCGTGAGGTCCAACTCAAACTGCTCGTGCCGTTGCGCTTTGTATGGCCACCGGGTCGTATTAAGTGACCTAATTACCTGGAGGCCATACTTTTTGAATCTCGTCATCCTACCCTGTTGTTCCAACAAGGGTGGTTGCAGCGCGCTGACTCCTCGTTTCTTACTACGCATGCGTGCCTTGAGCTGAACATGGCGGGTCGGATATGAGAGTAGGCGAAGCCTGTACTATGCCGCAGCCTGGCTAGACTTTTGTATCGCATAGATGAATGCTGCCAACCCAGAAGCGCATAAGAGGCGGATTAAAAAATGGACTCACTTATAATGATGATGAAGGGGATATCTTTGACTTAAAGTTTTAAGCCGAGCAACGTCTATCTCCTCTAGGACCGTGATCCATTATGAAATAGGCGTGCTTGGTTTAACAGCGTACTCTTTAGTTAGAAAAGCAAAACTTGCCTGTGTCTATGAAGTATTTGCCCTTGAGTACGATTAACTTTCGTATGTTTTTTTTCTGTGCATGTGAAGTAATAAAAGAAGGTTTACTGTTCTTGACTGATGTGATTGTATGTTGCATTAAATGAATTTCAATTTTTTCATTTTATTAATGTGATGTTGATTTTAACGCCTTCGAGTTTTCACCTTTTATGACGCTTTAAGCTTCGCCTGATCCTGAAGAATTTTCATCCATTCAAATCTTTAATATAGGTTATTGCGATCAGTTACGTGTTAAAATGTCCATTCGACTAATATTTAATATGCTGTTAATGCAGACATTTTTATTCAACCAGCACTGCTGTGACTTCAGAAAAGCATCCTTGAAATAGCTATTTTTCTACATTGTGTTATTATCGACCAGATGCTGTTGCATAGGTTTGGTAATTTTTGGAAGCTTGAGGCTATCAGTTACAGCTTGTCTTGCAGCTAATTTCGTAGATTGCCTGTTAAGCGTCATTGTCCATTTGTTTGTATGTGATCCCAGTTAGTATTTCATAGAGCACGCTGACATTTTTGGCTAGTCTCTAAAGTTTTTTACACTTACTGAGTGATTGTAAGGCTCTGTATGACTTTGTGTTTGTTAATTCCAATGCTCATGTTCTCACAACCTACCTTGTGGTGTGTGTAGCTTTGACTAGTAGTAGTAAAATTTCTTTATACTTGAAAGTTAGAAAGTAAGAAAAATGAAATGTGCAAATTTAGCTTGTATAAACCAAGATATCAAGACCCTTAATTCCACAAGCATCACAAATGGCAATAAAATTAAAATCATAAAATTAAAATTAATAAAATTAAAATCATAAAAATAGTGAGCTGCGTGAGATGCAGCTGCAGCTCTCACTATTTTTGCAAGAATACAACTATTTTAGTACCATTAAACCCATGTGTTCTTCTAGAGAATTTTGAATTTTGGAACCTTAGGAGATCTTTAAAAACCTTACCTAAGCTACCTATGGTTTCTGCCCTGCTAAATGTAGTAAAAAGCTGGGTAGGTTTGTGTTTTGGCTTTTCAATGATTACTTTATATAGATTTTGCAAAAGCTTAACTTGACTCTGTATTTGTCATGTATGAATTGTAGAGCTTACTCTTGAGTTACTTGGAAATTTGTGATGGACTGCGGCAGTGTTCAACGTCAACAGACTAGAATAAGCAATGTCATATCCTATGTAAAACATTAAAATAAAAGCTGCCATACACGGGGCGTTCGAGTACTGTAGGCAAAGAATTGCTCACATTACTTTCAGTAAGAGTACTTTTAGACAACAAATCAAAATTGAATCTGTGCTTGGCCATCAAATATGACTTACAATAGAATGCTTAAGATAAGCTCCTAAGGCTTTTAAAATCTGGTTTTGCAAAGACTTTTCACTTGGAGTTTCTCTGGTGATTTAGGAGTCTTTTCTGTGATTTAAAATGATGTGAATACTTTTTTTCGCATTTTATAGAATTTGACATTGCTGCATGAGTTTTAAGTGATGAGTTTTAGTAGTTCCCTTAAATAATAGAGATGTGGAAATTTTTGCATATTCGTACAACGTTAATTTGTATTTCTAGATCGTGTTCTGTATTTGGTGTATCAGTTAGCATAAATCACTCCTTTAAAGACTGGTGACCTCTAACTGTGCAGCTGAATTGCATTGCCATGTAAGAATTGTAATTGGATACCCATCAGCCCAAGATTTTACGTGTGAATCATGTCTCAATCAGGTGGTCTGGTAGGTAATCAACATCTTTTTACCAGCATGAAACATGTTGTAAAATATGTTCAAATATATTTTAGTGTTTTTTGTTTGTATTGGAACTAGAGTGGCAGTAGGGCACCCTACAGGTGCAACTTTCAGCAATATCTATTGCCATCATCAGGCTATATACAAAAAGCAAACAGTCCAAAGTGATAATAGATACAATAAAAAATCGAATTCAAGAGTATGGAGTACAAAAGCATGAAAAGCTTAATAAACAACTTGAGAGAATATAATTGCCCTTGATCGTTCTAAGTGGGCAATCACATCTGATGTAAGGCTCTCTTTGATCTCGCCTGTTACTGGTAAGCTTATTAAATGGCTCTCTTTTCATATGCTATCTTGTGAAACAACCATGTTGCATATTTAAATCTGATTAGTTAAGTTTTACAACATTTGCTCTTTAGTGATGTGAGTATAGTTGAGGAATCATTTGGGTCCTGTAGAGCTTTTGCACTTTGTAGTCGCCGCATTGAGTTTTAAGGTTATAAGTCATACCTGCTTCCTTGCTATCGTGCTAGCTGGACCGCTTTGCGTCAAAGAAGAAAACAAAGCCTCCTAAGACTGCCAAGAAGCCTGCTAATGGGCCTCATCCCAAGGGCCACGGCGAGGCTCATGCTCATGGGGAGACTGAGAGCCCTGTCAATGAGGTTCTGGAAGAAGAAATAGCTGGTCTGAAAAAGTTGCCACCAGAAGAGTTTGATAAGAAATTTGAAAAAATGCTGGTAAATGCCTTATTTTTGTTTATTAATCTAGTACTGGCCATTCAAAGCATTTATGAATTCAGCACTAGAGAGTTCGCATGAATTTAAGCAATCGATTTCTAGGGTTTTCTAGTTACTTGCTGTTACGTATCCCAATGACACGTGGGATAATGGTTACTGGTGCTTAAATGATGTGTGAAAACCGACGGTTAAGTTGGATTCTCATTGATTGTTAAGTCTTAGTCTGGCTGTGTGCTTCCTTTCACTTCTCTCTGTCGGTCGGGTCACTACTCGACACCCTGGCTTGAATAAAAATACTCTTTTCTTGACGCCCCCTGTTTCTGCAGCATGTGGATATAGTGCAAGGCTATCAACCAGTTTGAAGAGCTTGTATATCCTGATATTTCCACTCATTCATTTCATCATTTCAGCACATAACAAATACCTCATGGTGTAAATCGGAAGCCTTTATATGCTGATTTGTGTCGTCAGTCCTATGCAGGCATGTTTGTGCTTTCTAATTTACTGTTCTTGGGTAGCATTTATAAGCTGCGTGTCGCCAAGCGACATTGTCTTTGAACTCTCATAATCATACCATAAAGAAGGATACAGAAATTGTATTCTTAATTTATAAATTTGTGAGTTTCCTTTTTATGACTGCTTTCACTTGTGTTGTTTACTATAAAAGTGCAATTTGCTCTATAAAAGTTGCCTTGATCAATGTTTGTTTTTTTTTCGAATTTGTTACTTAAAATGTTTAAATTTCCAGCAAATGAGCAGTATATTTTTTTGGGAATTTTTTGGTACTAAGACAGTTGTGGCTTGGATACCAGAGCCATCAGCTTCCGTTCTTGCCAGAACTTAGTAAGTAAAACAGGAGCTATATTGGTTTGCGTGTCCTTGTCGAGGTCATAAGCTGCATATAGGCCACTAGTTAGCTGGCTATCAAAGCCAAAGTCGTAGATGGAAAGCCAAAGCTGCGAATCGTTCTTTAATGGCATCAATGACTTACTGGGACCAAAGCCCCTGAAGCAAGCCTGTTATAGGCAACATTGCAAACAGTTTGATATGCTCTTCATGAAGCTGAGTTAGTTTTTCAGATTGTGTTCTGTGATGACTAGCAACTGGGCTTGTTCTATTAATTCAGGATGAAATGAATCTGACGGAGAACATGAAGTCGCCGATTAGATCGCGAGATTTCACTATTAAGTTTGAGATGCTCTCTCAGTTTATGCGAAGACAGAAGACCAAGGTAATAACTCAGTTGTTGTTTTTTTTTGCTTCCTTTCTTCCTCAAAATGATAACTTGTGTTCGTGTGAGGGTGAGCCTACTCGCTCGTGTATGCTGTGTATGTGAAGAAGTAGCATTGTTTACAAATTGCGAGGAAGCATGTCAATTGAAGCATTGCAATATGTGTGTTCGTTAGATACTGTAGCCGCTATATATGTGCAGTTAGCTCTGGTTGATGCCTTAAGATTACGCTTCGTGAATGTTATAGATTTGGTGTTTGTAAATCTCTCTCGATGCCTTGCACATTTAAATAATGCCTTTGCCTATTATCTGTCAGGTTTCCACTGGGCCAGAATCTCCGCAAGATTATCTCCACCAGCTTGCGCGGTATGAATTCGAGCCTGGAGAATTGTCTGCGCTGCTTCAGTCGCTTCGCGTGTCTCTGACTGGCAGACCAATAAGGTAATAAGAACTGCAGAGTTGTCTCCTCTACATTCGCCACTCAGTCAGTGCGACGGGTGCTTTTGTGTAGATAACGTTATGTACTTATTTTGGCCTATCTACTTGTTTTTATTAGTGTCATAAGTTGCATTTGTACAGATGCACTTGTGATAGGCTGGTTTGGTGGGGTTGTTTGGTTTTTAATTTGTTGATACGTAGACTACTATGTGGGGTTTTTAGTTGATTGGTGGGTGGTTTTTTGACTGAGTAATGTACTGGCTGGTTTATTTGTAGGTAGGTTGATCGCTTGGTAGGTTGCATGGTGGGTGGTTAGGTACAGGCATCAGTCAGATTGGGTGGATATGTTGGAGCCATGACTGACGGAGTGGCACAAGACATGCACTGCTAAATATTGCTTCAACTGGTTGTCTTTCAGTTGGATTCGTGAGTTTGGCTCAACTGGCTTGGATTGCATTTTAAACCACTTACGTTCATACATATGCAGGTGAGTGAGTCCCCCTGCTCTGCTTCTTATAGGCATACTTCTAGTAGGGTATTATCTTTAGCAATAGTCATTTCTAAACTTGAAAGTTTTAATAAGAGCGTTTGGTTTGAGAGCTTTTTGTTTGAGAGCATTTTGGTGATGAAGTTAGAAGAAAATAAATTGTTTAGTTTGATTCAGTTGCGATATGATACGTCTGCTTCAGCTCTGACAGTATTCTAGTTGTAGTTCTGTGTTCGGCTTGATATGTTATGAAATATGTCCTGAAATTTTATGGTTGAGTGTCTGTTAAGGTTTTCATGTCTTCTTTGCTTAAGCTCCTCCCCAGCTGACCAGAGGATACAGCACGAGTGTGTCAAGTGCCTCAAAGCTTTCATGAACAACAAAGTAAGGCTGTGCGATTTAAAAAATTCGTAGCTTCGTCCGCTGTCATTTGCTTTGCCATTGCGATTGCATGTATTCTGCATTTACACTTATAATCTTATGAGTTTTTTTTCCTTTCCTGGTTGCTTGTTTTGCGACCTGATAGAAAGCTAGGTGCTTAGAGGGTTTTGCTGTTTCGTGAACTGAACGTCAATACCGTTCCGAATCAATACCATTCTTCTATTTCTTGCGGTCGTAGTTTTATTGGGGAATTTTCTCAGATTTTATTCTACTTTATCTGAGTGTTTTCTGGTGCTTGTGAGCGCAAGAGACTAAAAACGATTTTTAAGCCTAGTACCTTAGCGAGTCTTTTTGTTTAGCTCGGCAGTTGGGCTAGTGAGCTAGTTTGAGACAAACTACTGGTAAAAATTATATGTGGGCATTATTGAGCTAGCCTAGCCCTAGCACTAGCAGTCTTCAGTAGGCCAATGGTTTAGGATGTAGTACTGGACTTGCTTGTCAGATCAATTCCTCGTAAGACGCGACTTTAACCTTTCTTTCTAGTTTGGGTTAAGTCTAATGTTGAAGAGCATTCAGGGTTTGACCCTTCTGGCCCAGTGCATTCGAGCCGACAACCCTGGCATGATGCAAGATGCGGTGAAGATTATGGCCGCTGTGTGCTTGGTCGAGTAAGTCTGAGCTGCGAGAAGAGGATTTTGATACGGAGAGAAGGATTTTGTGCTTGCCGTAGTCTTACCTGAATTATACTTAGAATGCTCAAATATTAAAATTTTGAAATGCGCTTTGTGCGCTACTTGTCGACAGGCCTTTGTGAATATCATATTATTATAATATAACATATTGTAATATAATATTATATATTACAATATTAATAATATAATATATAGTCCTTCCTGGTTTCCAGTCATGACAAGGCACTCGAAGCGATGACTGTCAAGGGCGAGGCTGAAAATAAACCTCGTTTTCAAGCGGTCATCACGGCGTTGAAGGGGGACAACTATCCGGCGGTTTTAAAGGTAATCGCGCTTTGTCATTTATTATTGGTGCTATTATCATATCTCTACATATGCTATAAGTAAAATAATATATATAGTAATATAGGTAAGTATATATAATATATATAAGTAATATAAGTAAAAAAAGATATTAGAGTTTGACACGCTTATATGACTGCATAATTGAAAGTAATCGACGTAAGGTTTAATTCCCGCGATAGGAGTTTTTTGTTTTTATGCGAATCAAATGCAGTTTCAGATCTGTCAGTCAGTATCCTACAAGTGCCTAGTTATTTTGGGAAACTAATTAGATTAGTAAATAAGACTAGTTAAAACTAGAGATTGTTAATAAGACTTCCAATTTGAGCGTATCGATATTACATTGTCTATATAAATCTGTACGCGTTTGCATGTATAGTTTGGGCTCATTTTTGTGCTATTTGCATATTTTGTGTTTTTTTTTAAAGTGTGAATATGTATTTGTCTCTGAAATAGGAGTGGTACTTGCGTAGTCTTGCGGAGTGGTCGTGAAATGTTCTCCTTGCTCTTCCAGGTTGCCTGCCTGCAGATGATCAATGCGCTCGTGGCCACACCCGACGATCTGGACTTCAGGTTACATCTTCGCAACGAAATCATCCGCGAGGGCTTTGCCGAGTGCCTGCCCGGCTTGCGAGAGATGGACACGGAAGAGCTGAACGTTCAACTGGACGTCTTCGATGAGCATAAGGACGACGACGCTGTGGAGTTTCAGCATCGATTCAACGACATCACCATCCACATGGAGGAAATGAGCGAGGTGTTTGGGGTTTTGACCAACGTAGTGAAGGACACCGCTTCAGAGTCGTCATTCCTGTCAATACTGCAGCACCTGCTTTTAATTCGAGATGACGTCTATGCCCGTCCTCAGTACTTTAGACTTATAGACGAATGCATTTCCCAAATTGTTCTCCATAAGAGTGGTGTTGACCCGGATTTCGGAGCCAAGAAGTTGCAGATCGATGTGGATGCGTTTATAGGTAAGAAAATCTATTTCAAAGTCTTAGAGAACTGTAAGCGGTTATATTGGAGACCGCATCCGTAAGGCCGTATCGTCAAGAACCGTGGGCATTGCTGAAGAGCGATGGCCGAAATGTATAGATTTAGGATCTTTTATGAACTGCGCAAGGGTGTTCTTTAGAATACCAGGAAGGAGTCAGAAGTAAGACTTTAACATGTTTAGTTTTAGTTTTAGTAAGTGGCACCTTGCCTGCCTTTTTGTTTTTTTAAATTCTGAATAGTCTTTTTGCGTAGACACGTATTGTTTTTTTCTTAGCCTCTTGTCATTTGCTCTTGGGTGGAGCGAGGATAAGCTTTTGTCGATGCGTGGCTAGGGTTTGTTTTAGTCACCCGTTCGTTTGTTTGTAGAGCAACAGGCGGTGGGAGCTAAAAATGAAGATTTTAGTAAGAAGGTGAAAGATGTCGAGGACAAGGTTTGGATACTTGATTGCGAACACGTAGTGTTATGATAGTGTCATCGTGAACAGGTGCTGGACCTTTAGGACTCCCTGTGGTGTATTGATGCAATGCAAAATTATTGCTGCTTACGGTAGACCGTCTGTCTGCTGCATTTGGTGTTTGCTATGTGAGCGCTAATGTAAGCTAATGATAGCAAAGTCTGGTTAATTAAAGTAGACGTTTGAGTTTGCTGTTTAAGTAACTCCAGCCGCCGAGCAATGATTAATTTGAAGATTTGTTGAAGATCGTATTACGTGATATTTTTTTGGCCTTGTGTGACCCTTTACTTGCGATAAACTTCTTCTCTTGGATAGCTTAAGGATGAAATTACGAAGCGTTCTGAAGCGGAAGCAAAGATGTCTTTGTTGGAAGCCAGCCATCAAAAGCAGATAGCGTCGTTGGAGGAGCAGATTGCGTCTTTGAAAGCTGGTGGTGCAGTACCTGGTAAGTTGCTTCGAGATATCTCGCTCTATTCTTGTGTTTTATATGTATGTTACCGTGCCCGTCAGTGTGGCGGTCAGTTTCAATGTGAGTTTTATATCCGTTTTAGGATCGGTTGGTCCCCCACAAGCTCCACCTCCACCGCCGCATGGGTCAGCGCCTCCACCACCTCCGCCGCCCTTCGGATTCGCTCCCCCGCCTCCTGGTGGCTCCGTTCCGCCACCTCCGCCTCCCCCTGGATTTGGCCCTCCTCCGCCTCCTGGTGGTGGTCCTCCTCCTCCTCCGCCCCCGCCTGGTTGTGGCCCTCCTCCTCCTCCACCCCCGCCTGGTGGTGGTGCTCCGCCTCCACCAGGTGCTGGTCCTCCGCCGCCTCCTGGTGGCCCGGGTGCTCCACCACCTCCTTTCGGTATGCCTGCGGGGCCAAGGTTACCGGCTGGCATGCAGCCTAAAAAGAAGTACAATACATCGCAGCAGACGAAGCGACTGAACTGGAATACGGTAGGTTCGAGCGTATTTGCTAGCATTCAGCTTCGTCCTAGTGCTTCATAAGGGCTGCTCGATTTTGAACTGGTGGAGTGTTTTGAAAGAATATGAAGCCAATACTCTCGGCTTGGTTTAATTGTGCACATTTTTCAAAGACTAGCCCGAGCTTGTATTTGCTCCGCTGATATCTGTCGTTCTTTTTTTTCCTTTTTTACCTTGACATGTTTTTTCATAGGCTAGGGAGTGATTGTCAACTTTCAACCTTCCTCTTCTGCTTTGCCCTTAAGAGTTTAAAGTAATTGGGCTGCAATACTTAAGTGGTTCCCCGCCCATATTGCTATTATTATTGTTATTATTATTATTATTATTATTATTATTAAACTTCAAAATAAAATGAAAGATATATGAAGTTTAAAAAAAATTATTATTCTTATTATTATTATCATTATTATTATGCCCAGCCGCATAAAAGGATGGAAGGTATACATGCAGACACAATTCAGTCCTAATAAGCTTGCACGAGCCTTGGGGGCCATAAAAGAGTTGAAGGTATATGCAGATCTTGAAGAAGCTGAGTTTGCACCACCTTCAATTATATCAGGAGACGAATTTCGTCCTGACCTAATTGCAATTCGCGAAAAAAGCGTATTCGTGATGAAATTGACCGTAGGCTTTGAGCCAAATCTACGCCAAAACGCAAAGAGAAATGTGAAAAGCACAAGGACTTGCTTCAAGAAGAGCTGGGATCGGTTTCGTTTCTCATCTTATCGATTGGTCCGCTCGCAACGATAGCAAACGTCACGAGGAACTACAAAGACTAGATGAAAGATGTTATCATTCTTACTACATTTGTTGATGTTATGAATATTGTTAGTAAAAATAACTGTTTGATATTATTATTGCTGTCCTAGCAGTAGTAGTTGTATTTGGTATTGTGCTTTCTTCGTGCTTCTTGTCAGATACACGCGACGAAGATTAAGGAAAATTCGTTTTGGGTGAAAGTACGAGAAGAGAATCTAGAAAAGGAAGACTTTCTTGAGCTCATCACGGAAATGTTCGCGTCGAAGCCGGGGAAGGCGATTGGAGGAGACATGGCAACCGACGGGGCCGAGGCAAAGCCGAAAAAAGGCTCGGAGCTGAAAGTGCTGGACGCAAAGAGTGCTCAAAATCTTTGTACGTTTATCTTTGTCATTGGTACTCTTCATGTCCTTAGGCTTTACCTATCATCCGGCCTCCTTCTGTTTAGCTCTCCCCAGCTGTAATGCTGTTTCAATCTGCTATCTTGTGCCCGAATCGGGTTTGTGCTTAGCTAAGATTTGTTGAGTGCTTGCTTTCACGTTTCCGGATCAGATTTTTGCGTTCGGTCAGGCTCTCATGAGAATCGTTACGATGACGCTCTTGCATATGATTTAGCTATTTTCGTCGGCTCATTCAAGATGTCATACGAGGAATTGAAGAAGAGGATACTTAAGGTTGACGAGGAAGTCATGACCATGAACGCGTTGGAAAACTTATTGAAGTTTTTGCCAAACCCTGAGCAGGTGAGTTTAGAAGTGCGCCCTTTTTTTGTGTGCATCAGATTTGTTCGCTTGACGGATCGGATTGAACCGTGGCTAAGTTGATTCACAGAGGTTCGTGCGGCCACGATGACGTGCAAGGTGCCGAACGTATTCTGCGATGTCTGATTGAACTGTGTATGCTCTGCCCTTCCGCCTTAGATGTCTCAATTGTTGAACATGAAAGACATATATAACGATCTGAACGAAGCTGAGAAGTTCGCATTTCAGGTTCGTTGATGCTTCCTGGTGCCTAGCCAACGGCTATTGTCGTGTGTTTGTTTGTGTGTATGTATTTCTGTATACATGTGAATGTATGTATGTTTGCCGATAGATATTACTTTGCATGTCTTTATTATGCAAATGTGTATGTATTTATGTATGTATGTACATGTATGTATGTATGTATGTATGTATGTATGTATGTATGTATGTATGTATGCATGTATGTATGTATGTATGTATGT
>QQSS02198186.1:0-129327 GCA_003687565.2 Craspedacusta sowerbii
CCATGTCTCTTAAGACCAATGCTCGGATGAGGCAGTTAAAGAAGAATTTTTTCTTTGAAGATATTCATAGCCGTTACGAAGGCAAATAAGGAAAGGCAAAATTGTTCGGAACGGCTAGCTACAATTAAAAGGCTTTTGTGATTGTCTATATTATTAATTTTATTATTTTTCGATATTATAGCAACACTTTTTCATAAGCCTAAAACAAAAGGAATGCATGAACACAAATCATGCTTGTGTCTTGCAGATAAATACCATGAAACTTAAAGGCGATGAAACGAATTTGAAATAAATCGACAATCGAATCTAATATCGGCACCCAATAAATCCCAATTTTAAAAAGAATGTTTGATTTGTCAAACATTATAATTGCGATCTCAATTAATCAAAAAATGGATTATTCAATCTAATAATATAATTCATCCTAGATTAAAACCTCCTCCAGTGAATCTTTTTTAAGGCAAATGAATACGAATCGGCTGACTCGACTTATCAACTGGATCTTCACGAGCTTGTTGCTATCTTTTCTTCTGATCGTAATATTTTTTCTTTAGATTGGTATGTACTTTCTTTAGTCGCTATTGTTACAGTCTATATTATGAAAGTCTTTAAGCACTAATAGTAAGTTACTATTTCATTGCTTAAATTTGTTTGGATTTTTGATTAAGGTTGTCTTAATAAACGACAATCATTTTTTCTTATTAAATTGCTGGGAGTCTCTTCATGGTGTTCTGGATTTTTTTAAGCTAGGAATCTTTTTCTTTAACTTAATTTTATTTTAAATGGACTTGTTCATTCTTTTATATTAATCTTCTTTGAAGGGATTGGATTTTCGTCATCAATTAAAATGTTATATTATCAGTAGCCTATAATTTTCTCCAACGATGAACATTCATTGGAGATTCCAATTCTTAACTGAGAGCCTTCACCTTAAGTCTCTATTAGATGAGTTATTTAGAAAGGCTGTGAATCTAATTTTTGAAACTAATAATAGAGCCTGAATCTTTTTTATACTAATTGATTTAGGTGGACAATTTTTTAATTTACTATTGCTTATTCTCAATTTACAGAAGCCTTTAATTATATTGAGCTTAACCCTTGGCTAATGTAGATTGACTAATTTTAATCTTTTAGTAAAGAAGTGATGCCTAGGCGTTTCTTCTAATTAATTGCGTTCCTAATATATCCCTTTAGGCTACTACCATTTTGTACTAATCATCTATTTTCTGTCTCTAGGCCTATGCGTCTTTAATGTTGGATCTTAAATGATTAATCTTATTCTAAAGCTATTGAATATTGCCATTTTTCTTCTTAATTTAGTCCTAATGTTTTTTAATCGTTTTGTCTAGCTAATCTATTGTCTTATCTTTCTTTTTGTTCTAGCCATGCTATTTTACGTATTCATTCTATTTAGAATCGATATCTTCTTTCAGCTGACTTATCTTATATATCACCGTTCTAAATTTTTTTTAAAAATCAGTTTTTTCTTACTGCACTTATGATAATCGTTTTGATACCATATTCCTATTTGATCTTACAGATTAATAAAGCTTTTGCTGTCGTTTCAGTTTTTCTTAAGTTTATTTATTAACATGTTTTACTTATTTTATAAAATTATCTCTTTGCTTAACTTAATCTCGTGCAAAATAGTGTTTTGCATCGGCTTATCTTGCTTGGAGCATATACCTATTAGATTAGGAATTTAAAGCTATTATTTTTGCGTCCAATCTTTATTTTTAAACTTTTTGGGCGGTGCAAAAATTTTTTTTTTCAGCTTTAAGCTTAAGTTTAGCATTGTATTCTTATTTAAGCCTTTTACAATTTAACTACGCTTGCTCTAATTGTTTTTGAATGACGTCTCTGTCCCTCCTGATTTTTTAAATAAAGGATTAATCTCTGCCAGCATTCTTCTTTTATAATTCCAACTAATTTTAAAGTTAATTTATAGCTAATTTAATTCTTTAGCCTATTTATTAGCTTTATTTCTTCTTTTCCTTAAGGGTCATCTTTTATTCTTCGATCGATTTTTTCTATTAGCCTAGTTTTTAATTAGTTAATTTTATCTTTTATAATTAGAAATTTAAAGTATTCTTTTATTCGATTTTCTAATTCAAAATAGAATTCATGTGCGTAACTTATTTTGTTATATTCTTCATCTTGTTTTGCTAATCTTGCTCTTCTTTTTGCAACAGCATTTTGGTCTTTTTCTACTTGTCTTGCTGAGAAATGAGGAAATTCTCTTGCTAAGCCCTTTGTTTAATAATTTTAGAATTGTTTTAGAATATTTATTTGGCTGAGGTTTTTTGGAAGTTGATAGTATCGAGATCCTTCTTAATGCTATTGAGCTAGTTTTTTTTTTTCTTCTTCTCCTCTTACTAACTTTTGACTTTATTCTACTATTCCTTCCTTTCAGAATTCAATTTCTCAAGCTAAATCTTGAGTTTCTAGATTTCTTGAATTGAATTTCCTATCTTCTTTATAACTTGCTAATAGTCTTGATTATTGGAATTTATACTCAGGTCCAATACTTAGTTCTATTTTTTAAGTTAATCAATCGCGCTCATGCATTCCTGAACAGAAGCCACTTGTCCTTAGTTCATACTTTAATTTGTCTATAACTATGTTGTTAACTTTTTACAATTGGCATTAAGCTAGTTTATCTTCAATTTAGATGTCTATTAGTGTTATTTAGACATTTAGAGATATTTATAGGTCTTATTTAACTCTGCTCTTAGATATGTAATAGTTTGCATATCATCGTTACTCATCTTGAGGGCGATCTGTACTTTGCCAGCTCCCCCCAAGATATCCTTAGACAGTTCTCTGCATCTGGTTAGTAAGCTCTTTTATTGTTAATGGGAGCGTTTGAGCGCAGAGTGTATTTTTTCATACTAAACTCTAAAGCGTTAGAGATTCTGGTCATTAGCCAATTATCGCAAGACTTGCTAGAATTATCTTTAGAGCTCCTCATAGCCTATGTTTTAGGCGCCGAACGTGTCTTCTTCCTCCATTCTAATATTAATATAATAAATGATAATAATTAGTTGTTCACTTAAGTCGAAATAGGTAATTCCTGAATATCTGAATATCTTGTGTTTATTACAACCTGCATGTTCAATTAACTATGAGTTATATGGTAATTAGTGGTAATTCTAAATTTGATATAGTTCAATTCATGATTGATTTACCTAAAGAAATTAATTTATTGAATATTCATTGGAAATTTGACAATTAATAAACAGATTAGTTAACCATAACCCCCATTTTTTACTAATCCCCCTTTCCCAGCAATTAATTTAGCAATAGTAATTGTCTTTTCTATCTATTTGTCTTTTAGCTCTTGTTTATTAATTTGTCAATCATTTATTGTTTCATCTAGATTTCTTTATCTTCATTCCCCTAAGAAACTTATTAAATTTTGTTATCCACTCTTCGATAATAAAGACTTTTTATAAATTATTTTTAGTCTATTTAAAGTAAATAGTCAGCTACATTCTCAAGGTAATGCAATCTACTTATCAGATTGCATAAATCTAAGCATTCCTACGATTTCTATTAACAAATTCGATACTAATTTAGATTAACAACTTTTTAAAACAAGTTTATTAAATAATCACTCCAACCTACTAGCCCGTACATCATGAATTTAAAAATGTTGGGACTAATAATTGGTTGACTGTGATATTATTCTGCTTGAACTTTCTATTTTAGAATAAATTATCTGTTAAATAGTTTCAGTTTGAATTTGAATTAAGCATAAGGGCTTAGAATTAGGCTACCGATGACATGGAGAATGCTGAAAACTCCTCCTAAAAAAGAGAGAAATTACTAAAGCGTTTGAACCTTTCGATTGATTATTTATTTTTGTGGCGCAATCCTTAAGAAGTACCTGAAATATTAGATTCTATTCTCCTAATAAGGTATAATTGTTGTTGTTATCTATTTAGTCACTTTAAAACTCTAAGTAGCGTTCTAGTTCTTGATGGGTAAGATACTTGTATCAGTGATGACATTCTGCTTCAGAATGTATTGATCGATTGAGAGTTGACTGCTGAAAGGAACAAACCTAAAAAATGATCTGTCAGGAAACTATGTAAAGGGCTAGAAAGCATTATTGAAATCTACATCTCGATTTCGATATATGATGTTAAATTAAACAAAGCGATATTATTTTACAAATTATTTGACTCTCTTCTCGCACTCAACCTACCCGCAAGTCGTCACTCCGATCTTCAGGTAGCTGAATTCGGGCGAACCGAACTGACCTGCTAATTTGAACCTGAAGCTAGATGGGCTGCAGAGATAGTTGGACATGTTGTTAGATTTAAAGAAGTTGGGGCTAAAATTAGATCCAAGAGAATTCCATTAAGATTATTTGCACTCCTAAAGTTCAATTTTGTTGGTTATGATAATAGTTCCATTAGGGTATCTGGTAAACTGCTGGATTTAAAAGTTGAAAATTTTATTTTCCGAAAGTTTATAATTAGTAATAGATATCGCGAATTTGAAATTTTAATTGGACAGCTACATTATTTAATCTACATTATAGCTCGTAGACGTCTAAAAACTCAAGTTTTTTGAGTTCACAAAGTCGATCACTGACCCATTAAATATCACAATGAACATTATTATAATTGTCAACGACCCTAGTGCTCCATAGATAGTATGAAAAGTTTCCTTGCCCTGGTTTAGCAGCTGAATGTTGCTTCCAAATAAATCAAAAATGAGAAATCTATTTTTGGCTTCCTTCAAGTGGTGCATTTTTTCAAATTAATAATATATATTTTATAATAGGCTGAATTATTATATATATTGATAATTCATTATGCAGCCATTTTAAAAAAAAAAGTATTTTTAGAGGACTAGTAATCTTTCTAAATCATGATTTGATCCATATTTATCCAAAATCACAAACCAAGCTTGATAAACTAAAATTAAGAGCAAAACCACTTGATTATCAATAATTAAGGGAGCACTAAAGGTTCTTCATCAAGATGAGGCAAGAAGTTCGTAGCTTGCATGATGAGAAACTTAAAAATAAGCTAAAAGGAGAGGTTCTAAAACGGTAGAGTATCGGCAAATTTGCAAGAATAATCTCAGACTAAAGAATAAAACAAAAATAATAATTCCTTCAAAAAATTAATGTGCCGAGGGAAAAATTAAATAAAATCATAAAGTATCAGTAACAAGTTAAAACGAAGCATATGCCAACAAGGAAGCTTTCGCTTTAGTAAAACATAGTTTAATAGCCACCTGTCCTTGTCAACACTGGTAGGCACGTTGTTAATTACTTAATCACTTTAAAACTCTAGTTATTGGTTGATCGAGAGTTGACTGCTGAAAGGAACATACCTAAAAAATGTTCTGTCTAGTTAGCATTATTGAAATCTACATCTCAATTTCAAATGATGTTAATTTAAACAAACGATATCATTTTACAAATTATTTGAATCTCTTCTCGAACTCAAGCAACTTATAAGTCGTCACCCCTATCTTTAAATAGCTGAATTCGGGCAAACCGACTGACTTCGAGATGGGCTGCAGAGATATTTGGACATGTTGTTCGTTTTAAATAACGTGGGAGTAAAATTAGATCTATGAGAATTTCATCAATATCATTTGCAGTCCAAGAGTTAAATTTTGTTGGAAGTGATAATGATTCAATTTGGTTATAACTAAACCGATGAAAGTTGAGAATTTTATTTTCCAATAGCTGGTAATTAGTAATAGATATCTTGAATTTGGAGCCATTTGGAATAATAAGCATTTTTGAGGGACGAGTAATAATTCCTTTGATTTATAGTAGATATTTTAAATTAGATATCATGATCGCTATGTTTACCTTGGATTTGTTAATCAAATGCTTCTACGTTCTTCCATAAGGACCTTCCCTTTGCAAAGAACACTCTTTAGACAAGCAAGGCTGTTAACATTTTTAAAAATTAAATAAAAATGATATGTTGAAGCTTCAATCTGCTTAAGCTAAATATAAGCCTAATAGATAAACATGTATTTCGAAGATTTTTTTGAATATTTAAATCCCACTGTATTCGGACATCTGAAAAGGAAAATTTATCTATTAGAGAATATGAGTGAGCAGGATATTACGAAAGAATGGAGTTAATTAGCAAGTGATGGCATATAATTTACCAAAGCATTAAAAAAGGGTATTAAATCTCTAAAACAATAGCTGATTAGCATTCTATGATAATTATTTTCCTTTTAATTTTATGTTTGGCTAAGTGAGTTAATTGTTGGTTAAAGCTAATGATAATTAAAGCAAGGTAAAGATCCTGTAAAAGTTAATCATTGTAAAAATTGATTGATTATATAAATTTAAGCATGCCTAAATTAGGAAAAGGATTAAAACCCTTAGTCGATACTATAACGCTGCCCATAGTTTAACCTGTAGTCTTAAACGTCTCCAAATAACTTATTTTGCAAGACTCATTGAAAATGATTGATAAAAAGCTTTAGACCAAAATAGCCAAAGGAGAAATTCAAATTGCCAAACCAGTCCTTTAACATTCCAAACTAGACTCAAGCTTTGATCTTGAGAATCTTAAAAAGTTGAAGGATTAGAATCTAAAGTTAGCCCAAAAGCGATAAATGTAAATTATTTTAGCAAATAGGGAGCTTTAGAAGTAACAATTAGAGCTCGAGGCAAGATAGATAGAGCTTCAATTAATGTGGAGATAATAAAAAAGAAGAAGATTACTGATTAAGTTTGCATAAGATGAAGAGCTCAAATAAATAAGGAAACAGACTTTTTTATAATCAAGCAGGAGACTTAATTAACTTCAGAAGGAGTAAAAACTCTACTAGAAAATATAGAGGAACTACAGAAGTACGAGTTAAATAGTTAAATTTTAGTAGCAAACCAAGCTTGATAAACTAAAATTAAGAGCAAAACCACTTGATTATCAATAATTAAGGGAGCACTAAAGGTTCTTCATCAAGATGAGGCAAGAAGTTCGTAGCTTGCATGATGAGAAACTTAAAAATAAGCTAAAAGGAGAGGTTCTAAAACGGTAGAGTATCGGCAAATTTGCAAGAATAATCTCAGACTAAAGAATAAAACAAAAATAATAATTCCTTCAAAAAATTAATGTGCCGAGGGAAAAATTAAATAAAATCATAAAGTATCAGTAACAAGTTAAAACGAAGCATATGCCAACAAGGAAGCTTTCGCTTTAGTAAAACATAGTTTAATAGCCACCTGTCCTTGTCAACACTGGTAGGCACCTCGGGAAACTTTATCTCAAACAATTACACTAAAGCTTAGCTAATCTTCCTCCAAAGAAATAACTGGCAACTTAAAGAGGATCTCCAAAGATTTAACATAAGAATTATCTTACTAAACGATAGAGCTACTAATACTCCAATATTAAAAAGAGAATGTTCGAAAGGAGAGCAAGTTGCTGTTAGCAAAGGGAGGAACTACAGAATTTAATATGTTAGCTGGAAAGAAATGATTAGTCAATACTTAGACAAATGAAACTCCAGAAGTATCGTGAGGAGTAGATTGATTGCTAAGCAATTTGCGAATCGATTTAGAAAAAATTGATTATTTTAAAACGAATTTGAAATGAATTCTTCAAAATAACATTCTCCTTTATAATAGGAAGAAAATAAGAAGACTTTTCTTAGCGATTTAAACGATCCTTACATCGTCTAGTAAAGGAAAAAAATGATTAGCAGTGGAAAATTACAACCAAATCAAGAGAGAGCATTTATCAGATAATTATTGCATGATTCCAACAGATGTTTCAATCTTTGGGATTATTTAAAATATCTTAATAAGCAGACCCCTGATACATAATCTCTCATTAAAGAAAACTTGAATTTTGTCTAGATAGAATTATAGTCTGACTAGTCAAACTACCATCTTTGGACATATATCAGTTTCCTTATCGACTAAAGACCTAGTGATTATAGCAACGACATATTTCTATTAGCTGAGAGGTGCATTCTTAATTATTCTTTTATCTCGTCAGCTCTTCATATTCGTCAGAGGATTATTTCTTAGTTTCAATTTACTCTCAAAGTAGAATTCGATATAAAAAAGTAATGCCAGAAGGTAATAGAATGGATTTAGAAGAGGGTACAAAATTTCAATATAAACGGGTAAAATATGCAAGAAATGCATCTTTGGAGCTATCTAGGATGGCTGGTTGCCAAGACAAATCTTGAGGCAGGCAGATAATTTATTAGGAAATCTATAGATGAAAATATTCTTCCGTCTGTTAAAGTCGGATTGGAATTGGGGATCGTATAGAAATAGTAGGCCCTGGCAATTGTGAAGAGAGACAAGTTACGTCATGGAGTTTGGCTGGATTTAATAAACGGTTGATTGAAATTATTGATACGCAGATTATTGATTGCGTAATTGATGAATTAGATTGACAAACAGACTCTCAAATAACTATACTGGGGCTCTAAGAAAAATCAAAGCTTCTTCTCAGAATATCAGAAAAAAGTAGCTGAAAATTTAATTACCTCCTTTGATCCAAAATTATTAGGCATTGGCCGGAAGTAATTGTTTGAACAATTCATGAACAAAACAGTCTAAGCCTTGACATTAGGTGGGCGCAAGATAACTGAAGATCAAGTAAATCAAGTATTCCTTGCTTTTAACTAACAACTTCCATTAGGAATCCACTATAAATTATTTGTTCAGACTCTTAAAAATTTATGTAATTAAAAGCAAGCTGACTTATTTATTAAAAAAGCTCTTTCTTTTGAAATCATTGGCTGCTATGCGCAAACTTAACTAGGACACGGCTCTGATGTCCAAGGACTTTAAACTACTGCTCACTACGACTCCACTCGATAAGAATTTATAATCAATTCTCCAACAATAGGTAGCACGAAATGGTGGATCGGCTAACTTGGATTCCTGTGCACTCATACGATTGTATTTGCACAGCTATTCATAAATGAAAAGAAATATGGTATCCACGCATTCTTAGTCCCTATTAGAAACGAGGAAAACAAACTGCTTCCTGGAGTAAGGGCAGGCGATATAGGGCCTAAGTATGGTTTCACAAATAAAGACAATGGTTTTGCAAGATTTTCTAACGTAAGAATTCCTAGGTAAAATATGTTGATGAGATTTGCAAAGGTGAGCCCTTAAGGTGTGTATACAAGGCAAGGTGATTAGCGGATATCTTATGCCACTATGCTGGTCACCAGAGCTTTTATCGGAACGATGTGCTCAAATTATCTAGCAAAGGCCCTGACCATAGTCTTAAGATACTCTCACTTTCGATCTCAGTTTAAAGACTAAAGAGGGGCAGATATAAAATTAATAAATTATCAGCTCCAGAAGAATAAAATATATCCGCATATTGCTTAGGCCTATGCTTATGTCTTTGCATCTCAGCAACTCGCCCTCATGCTCGAAAGAAATCTTTAGGCAATCAATTAACGAAATGACTTTAGGCTCCTTAACGACTGTCATGCCCTCTCCTCTGGAATCAAAGCCATCTTTACTTGGAAAACCTTTTTCACAATATAGAAACTAAGAAGAGCGTGCGGAGGACATGGATTTTCATTGTACTCTGGAATTCCGAACATTCTTTCGTAATTTTCGCCATGCCCAACCTACTAAGGCTAAAATACAGTGCTGATGCTTCAGTTGGGGAGATATCTAATAAAAAGCTACTAGAGATGCATGAAGGGGAAATCCATTAACTAAACAGTTCAATATCTAATTTAATAGCAAACTGTTAATTCATAGTCCAAAGCTTAATTTCTAAAACCCTAGAACCTTCTATCTCTTTTAAAAAATGATGCCAAGTTGAAAGTCCAGAGAGTTGCCCTCAAACTCCTCAAACTAACTGGAAATGGAATTTCCCAAATCCAGGCTTGGAATAGACACCTTGGCAATATTATAGTTTAAGCTTCCACTGCTCACATTTTTTACTGGACGCTTTAGAGTTTTATAAAAGTAGTAAATCAGATAGAATCACTCTAACTTCAGAAAGTAATGGGACTGCTCCTGAAATTATATGGCACCAATCTAATTTTAGGGACTACTCTCATAGCAAAATCTCTGCCCAAAGAATGTTTTATATGGTTAGACGAAGCAAGATTATAGCTTTTGGATTAAATTACGCCATATGATAATGACCTTGTAGATTGTTTCGATTACCATCCCAACTCCTTGGGTAGTGCGTTCGGCTGGAAAGATGGCAAAGGATATGAGAGGCTCCTGTAATGGGCAAGAAACCAAAATCCATTGAACGGGGAGCAGAATGCAAGGGAGATTCGAAAGGCCCTGAGAGAGGGGTCTAGCGAAGTACAATTCAGAGCGAAGCTTTGATGGATTGATTGATAATTAAAGAAGCAGAATTATTATTCAATCAAAATTAGTTAGATATAAGCATATTATTAAAGTTGGGCCAAGAACCAATCCAAATGAAACCAGGCACGTCCCTTTCACACTGTTCTTCAAGCCTCTCGTCAGAATGAACAGAGGGATCTGCCCCATCATAAACATTAGCATCACTGGCTTTAAACTCTTGAAAATCATGGCCATCACATACTAGTGCATAATGGCACTGAACAGAAAAGTGGCTATCTGGGCCTTCTGTTTAGAGAGGTTGTAGCGCTTAATAGCTTAGAGATAGATGTGCCTGTACAGAAATTAATAGACCCTTTGGTTCCACTTCCTATTGAATTCCTCGAAATGACTTGAGTTCCACCAATCCTCATAGAAGTTTCGGTCGGCCAGTCGAGTCACTTCTCCGAAAATATTACAGAAGCAGTCAAAGATGAAATAAAAAATAATCAGCATCATGCAAAATGCTGGCACGATGCACTTGGTTAGAGTCTCAAGGAATGTTAGCCCCCCGTTGATATAAATATAGTCAGTGTAAAGGATATATATTGAGAGAAATGATCCTACAGCGCAAATAATTTTTTTGGCAAGATAATGAACGTCCACTTTCTCACGTCGTGGGTATTGCCATTGGTATACCAAGACTGGCAGCAGGAGGTACTCACAATAGTTTTTAAAAGTTGTGTTGTGGGGATATGGGGTACTAGGTTTTAATCCCAAGGCTAAAGCTTAAGTGCGTTATTACCTGTAGTCGCGGTTGGTTGTAGTGTAAGAATGCATCTTAAAGAAGTGCACACAAGCTTGCATAGTAACGAATGCGCTATGTGATGGACACCAATTCCTTGCAATTGAGATATATGACGCAAAGAAGAAGGGAATCAACTCGAGAGTGGTCTGGAGAATTGAAGTGAGGGAGGGTGATAGGCCACTTTGAATCATTTTTTAAAGTAAGTAACTGCTAAAAGACCATATTGTAAATATGGGCCAAAGCATGATACACAAAACCAGATCCTCACGCACTGAGTTGTAGAAAATCTGATCGAAAAAGTTCCCCTTCTCTATATAATTCAGCAGCACATTCCCGATGATGAAGCTTACTCCGAACGCAAGAGCCAGTTGCATCAAGCCGCGCAATCTGGATGTTGAGATCTAGCTGAGAGGGTGAGAGTGGTCTAGCAGGGAGTAGGAAGGTGAGAGAGGGTGGATAGAAGGACCATGATCTGAAGGAAGATTGGGATATAATTTCATACATAATTTCATACATATTTTCTTCATATTTCAGCTGTGAAATATTCAGCTTATTGTCTCGATTTATTTATTTTTTCTTGGCTTCCCTTCCTTCAATCTGAATGATTTTCTTTGGCGACTTTTTTATAACACGTTTCCCTTGTCCCTAAGCCCAAGCAAGGTGTCATGCACGGTTTTTCGGCTTTGTTGTTATGACTTTCCTCTCGCCCTTACTATTTTTTTGAGCTTGGGATCAACAATTTCGAATTTCCTGTTGACGATATGCTGTTTGTATAGATGCTTGAGTTTGCTCTCGTTGGCAAAGAAGAAAAAGAGATGCTTGTCGAAGATGGGCTCGTATGGCTAAGGCTGGAAGTGCCTTATGTTTCCGTCGAGCACGAATTTATCTTCCATTTCCCTCAATCTCCTTTTCAGACGAAACTTCGACATTCCAGTTATAATAGTTATATCTCATCATTACTATCGTTTGACTCCTAGCCGAGCGATAACTAAGGGTCTTTTGCGTCTTCGGAGGTTCGAACGCATTCCTGACTGCTGCAATTCTTAGTCATCACTGATCTATATTATAGGCCCACACTTCTATACCAGCTAGCACTCTGGCTCAGAATCAACCTCTTAACCCATCAAATTGTCCTTGCTCGCCTCCAGTCTTCTCAGCTCCTCGTTGACCCTCATTAGTTATTACTTCAAGAGTTTTACTACCCACCCATCATTACTATTTCCAGTCATAATTAATCTGTTGCTTCTTTGTCCTCGCCTCAAGGCAGGACCTCATTTCCTACTCTTGCAAGCTGAATGAACATGCTAGCAGTCCTTTGGGACGACCCATGAGCGTAGAAATTGAGTCGCTTGCCCTTTGCCATAATCTGTTCCTTAGACATGATTAGCAATTCATAATTGATATGGTGCATTATTTTGTAGGAGTTCAGCTGCAGCGAAGCCAGGCAGACACTTGGAAATAGATCAACTAAACTATACTACGAAGGTATAAAGCCACGGGTTCCATGCTAAAACCTTTAACCAAGATAAAAGGAAACAACATTGATTCTCTCATGAGTATGAATGACCGGTTGATGAAGGCGTAGGGCAACGTCTAAAATATCCTAAGAAAAATAGAGAGGCAGAAGAGTGACATGGTGGAGAGCCAGTCCTTGAAATGGGTGATCAACACTCCAGACGGAGAGATGGATCAGATTTCAGCCCTCAACAACTTCAAATGGAACTAAGTCAAGTTTCTGCTCAATTTACCTCTCGGCAAATTAGCGGACATGTTTTAGAACAGAGCGACTTTTATTTAAAACTAGATTAGGGGAAAATCACAAGCCTATAACTAAGTCAAAGGACAACTTCAGCAATACACTTCCAAATAAGGAAGCATTTTCGTCAAAGACCTTAACTAAGTACTTGTGGGGCCCAACGTCAAGCGAACTGATTTTGTATACAGCGAGTTCGTTACCACCGTGGTGGCCTACGTCCCTAAAAGCCAACTCAAATAGTTTTTGAATGGTTATTAATAAATAAGCGACTACGTAATTCCTAACTCAGCGAAACAGTTTAAGGGGATTGGGGATAAGTAAAATGTGGCAATCTTCAAAATAAACATTTTCAAGGTGCGGGGACAGCGCAATATCTAGGACGAGTAGATCCAGTAAAAGGATCGCAAGAAATCAACTGTGGCGGAATTCATAGAGGGAGCTAGGGACAAGCTCAAAGTCACGGTCAAGTAGTTCGAATACAAAGAAAACTATAGTGAAGAACGTGCCAAAATTAAAAAATAGCTCTAGGAAAAATGCAAATCCCAACAGAACAGCCTCATCAGTCTATGCGATGTCTCCTTCTCCGAGCTCTTCTCCCTCTACTTGCACATCAAACTCCTCAGGACACACCTTGAGGTGCTCATGCGGTTCGGGGCTTAGCAAGTACTCTACGCTGTGCTTAACCCTAGTGCAGGCAAGTAGAAATAGTTGTTGAGAGAGCTGGTTGAAATGACTGGTGAAGGAACGAAGGATCTCTACGGATCGAAAGAAGAATAGGACGGGGAGGAATTCTATCCTTTCGTATGCGTTCCAATAAGCACATTCTGACATCATTATCAATCTGCAGCCAATTTAACCCCAAGCAGTCTCTAGTACCTCTGAATCGCCCTGAGAGTCGCTTGGTTCCTTCTCAACAGCTGTGAAATGAGGGCCTCTTTGCTCTCGCACATATTGTACTGCAGAACTGCATCGCGAATCACTCTACTCTCAAAAAATAGATAGGGCCTTCGTAGATTTCTGTATTGATCCATGCCTGATTTGCACCTCGTCATTTGTGCCCTATAGCTACTGTGATTTTAGCTATCTTTCAGGTGCTTAGTCATTGGCCTGGGAACCTATTTAATTTTGCTATTCCCGAAGGACTTAGCAGTTCGAGATTACTTCTCGTTTAATGCAGTTGATTTTGAACTCTTTTCAGTGTTAAGTGGTTATAAAGTCTGCTTATGTTAATCTTCGAGTGGCTTTTACATTCTGAATGCACTGACAGCCGGCTTTTCCTGCTTTTCATTTTTAGTTCGATAGGATGATTTAGCAGGCTACTTTGATACCATTCTTTCCCTAGTTATTGACTTTTTGGGCCTCGGCAAAAGCTAGTGTGTAAAAGGCTTTTCAGGAACCGATACAAGCTGTTGCTGCTGTTTAAGCTCCCTAAGCGCAGCTTCTGGAGGATTGAATTTATCGACTTTGCTTAGAGCCACTTTCAGCATATCTTGTAAATCACTTTAGACATATTCGGGCTTGGATCTATCTAACAAACATTCAGCAAGGAGCAAAGGGATCTTAATAAGGCACCGTATAAAAAAGGTGAGGAGTTGGTTCTCTGATGAAAATTTTACCTTGCAGTAAGGACGGAGAGGCTTGCAGGCCTAAAGTTCCTCGGCCTTTCCATTGAGACCGTTGAGCACAAACAGAATTTGAAAATAGATGAGAATATTCTTTAAGGTGGGTTTGGTGTTCAGCTGTATCTCCAACCGGGTGTCTAATTGCGTCAAATAAAGTTGCATAAGTCCAACCAGCCAAACCTTAACAGGCTTCCTGTTCCCTTTGATCTAAATTTTTTCTGACAGTCCAGAAAACTCCTCCAATATAAGGCAGTAGGAATTCTTTAGTTTGAAGTCATCAAGCGGAAATTCCACCAGCAATTTTCTGTGGATTAGCTTGACAAGATGTACGGCACTTGAAATATATGAATTCGCAAGTTCCATTAAATTATATCAGCCTTGGCATAAAATCATCACTTACTGCTCCAATCCTTTGAACTAGCCTAAAATAAAAGTTCCAGCCTGGAATTGCTATTGGAACGATTAGATTTGCTATTGAATTTCAAAGCACTGTCGTTTCAATAGGTCTTCTTGATAGTGAAGCTTGGCAATCGTGGCTTCATTACACTCGATTGTCGAGTCTACTTAGGAGAGTTTTTGAATCAATATTTATTGCCTTTCAGCCTCTGCCTAAAACTAGATTTGGAGGCGGTACTGCTAATTTTGTCTCTTGTCTATAAGGTTATGAACGGAGTCAATGTCTTACTTCAAGGAATCAAGCTGCTCCCCCTTTTCTCTCAATTTTAGGTCTATTTGCCTAAATTATTCCTTTTACCTGTTTAGAAATAAGTCCAGCTCTTAGGCGTCTTGCGCTGCTTGATTCAAATTATCCTCCAGCGTTCTATGGTTATTTTATGATTAGTTTCCGCTGATCTGAATTTCCAAAAGTTTGGCGAGCTGCAACTAGTTTAGTTGGGAAGCCTGCTAAACCTGTGATTGGAGCTAGGTGAGTTCGTTTTGGAGGACCTGTATGCTGCCGGAGAGGTGACTATTTTAGGCCTGCTGATGTAGGATGATAGCATCGGCGTGTTGACGTTTATCTTAAAGCTCATTGAGATTGAATTGCTTTTATGATAATAATTTAATAAGCTGCTCATTTTAGATAGCTAACTGAGAAATAAGTTAAGTGGTTTACTGAAGTCTGCGCTGGAATAGTTGGCTTTACTCTCTGCTCCTCATCGTCTGTTTCTAGAAGTCCTCTACAATCCGCACGTGCTCCTGCTGTTGGGCTCGCTCTTTCTCCATTAAGCTCACCTGCCTCTGCTCCAGGGCCAGCACGTGATCCTGCAGCAGCAAAGACTAGTTCTGCATTTATCTGAGCAAATGCAGCTCTCTCCTCAGTTCAGCTAGCACTGATTGCTCGATATTAAGGAACATTGATAACAGTAATTATAAAATTGGATATGATATGATGACTCCTGAAGGACTGCATGATGACACTGCATCACCACACTGATCATTCCTTAAGAAAACTCACGATGGACTTTTCCAACCTCCCTGCCTTCTCCGACCAGATGTACTACAGATGATTGTAGTCCTACAACAATTAGTTCTCTGGGAATCCCAATATCTCTCTCGTCTTCTCCCAATCCTCCTTGTTGTAGAGGATATCAGCGGTTCCCATAAATAGCTTCATTTTTATTCCATTCTTTTTCAATTTCGCTCCAACATTTTACAAATTGTACTTGGGGGGCCGTTAGGATTTGTAAAGCCTTTGATTTTAAGGCGCACCAAAGTCGAACATTCTGATCTACTTGTCTTTATAGAATTGAGCCCACTGCATCAGATTTCTGATGGATGAGCCTCCAGGCTCCTGGGCTATAATTGTTCCCAGGAAATCTGGGTCAATCTTAGAGTGGACGGGCTGCCCGCAAATAAAATTGACTACCCAGAGGAAGAACTTCTGGTAGACATCTGAAAGGTAAATCAGTTAGCCTGTCCCTAGATTGAGCCTTTGAGGAAGCTTAAGAATAGTGTGGAATCCCAAACTCTGGATCAGCTAGAGTACTCTGAACTTATTAATCCATTCGAGCAGTGTTAGAAATCCGTGGCCTATTGAAAGCACTGGGCCCAGTCCTATCACTTTTTACAATTTGTCTGAGAGCTCGGGATGCTTAGAGATGGCGAGGATGAGCTGCGTGAACCCCTGCGAATGGCCGATCCAGTTAATTTTTTCTGCTCTCGTGACCCTGGAAATGCCCTTAAGGAGAGCAGGGACATCATATAGGGCCAGCTAGTCCAGAGAAAATTTCCAAAATTATTAGTCTTCTGGAATTAGTCTAATGTGCTTCTCGGAATGTTTAGCTCCTCGAGAATTTCCAATCCAGACGTCTAACCCCTCTTAAGCCAGGATGAAAGGAAGCTATTCCTTTCTTGATTTCTTCAGTACCCAAGTCATGCCGCAATCCAGCAATCCGTGCATCAGCAGCACTGGCCGGCCTTTGCTTTCCCCTTTTCGAAGTCTAACGACCTGCAATATGTAACCATCTTCAGTAACAAACTCATGGAACTCAGTTTTAAATTGGGGCGCTCTGTAAAAGTCCACTGATAATTAATTATACTCCAATGATCATAGAGGGTGGATGGGAGCAGCTAGGGACGATGGAATTTGTTTTTATCGAAAATCCTGAGGATGAGTGCCCTAAGGAGGATGACATAGTATTGGATAAGAAAGCCGATCGTTATGAAGAGCTCAAGTCCAGCCTTAACCATCTTACCAAGCATATTATATTAATAATGCAATTTATAATATTATTGATGATTTATTCCTATTTATTTCCCATCTGTTTGTAGCACTCCCACTCGAATGTTATTGGCAAGAACCTCTCTCAGCATGCTTCACTTTCTCTAATCATACTCATTCAAAGCAAACTAAACTTTAACCTGCAAATACGAAGTGACTTAATATTATCAATTCATATATTTTTTATTTAGAAGTTAAAAGATTTATGTGCCTAGATTTAGTACTTATTCGTCATGAAAAGGCCGTCCACAAAGTTGTATGCCCACATTGTGACCCACTGATTACCTAGCAGTTTCAGCCATCAATTTCGTTGATTAATCTGTTATGAATTCATACTTGGTTTATTAGGGCTGGACTTTGCGAATCGGAATGGCCAAAACTGGGGAGTCAAGTGTATTGAAAAGGACTCCGAACATGAGATGCTTGATAAGCAATGCTGAGGTGCCAGACTTGACAGAGGTGAAGGGGAGGACTGGAGTTATTATAAAATCTAAGCCTTTCGAAACCCATTCTTTAATTATACTCTTCTTAATTTTTTCTTTTTCGGCTACCAACTGCAGGAATTATAAGAAGGAGTAGGCTTTCAGGGTTTAAAGTTGAGAGTTCTTACGTGAAAATCTACTACAAAGCCAAGTCTGTAAGGCAAGCAGACTTTATGAGCAGTTAAAGAAATTGAACACTTAGTTTGCTGGTGCTGGTTTTTATTTTCTAAATCTTTGGTAGAAGGGGTGCTTCAAAAGAGGTAAATTCATCTTGAAAAAAATGCTATTAATTTCGTCGATTCCTTAAAGCTTCACCTACTCCACCTAGTAGCCTGCCTATTTTAACAGTTTTATTACCTCCATTATGCAATTTCGCACTGCTGGCACTGACTTTACCTAGGCTGTATCAAGCATATAACCTATCTTGAATTTTTTCTTTTACTCGAATTTAGTGCGGTCCCACTCCCCGAAATTATTAAAGTCGTCCGATGATCGACCAAGAGTTATTTAGCAAAGCTCCCTTATCATTGTAACTGACTTTGAAAGAAATCCTAGTCCAGGCTCTATTTACTTAAGAATGTCGAGCTAATGTCCCGAGGGATTAATCCGACCCACTCGGGATAACCGTTTAGAGGTAGGTTTAAACCCAAAGATTCCATTGATTGACGCAGGGATTCGTATACTACCTGCAGAATCGCTTACCAAACTGAAAGGTACGGCGTTCATCCTAACAAGACCTGCATCACCTCCACTGCTTCCTCCGACCGCAAACCCTCTGTCAATTTCAGCTCTACCGTATCTGTTATTATCGACTTAGATCCCAAACAATCCTTGGGGTACATTTCCTGTGCATATCGGCTGGTAGCCAACCTTTTAAAGTATTTTAACGACTTCGGCTGACTCGGCAGATATGCAAGTTTCTTCTGTAGCGAATCCGAGAGTGAAATGAACTCCTTAAACCCTGATATGGCCCTTCACAGAAAATGGTATATTTTTTGGATCAAATTTCTAATTCACCTAAGCTATAAGGTTTTGCTACAAGCTTTTTTTCAGATTGTCAATATAGTAGGCTCTGATTTCCTCTCCCCTCATTTCCTTAAGAGATTCAGGTAGGCCTGCTAAAGAAGATCTTGACATTTTTTAGGCTCTTGAAGTGATAAGTCCGAGAGCTTGGCGCTGACGGGCTTGGTTACTGAGCCGTAATAATTACCACGTGTCTTATGAACTCTTGACTCTTTTCTTAATGAAAGTGATCATAAAAATATATCATATCATTCGTAATAGGACTTGATAATACGAGGATTAATAACAGCGTAGTCTTTGGACTGCAATTTTGATTGCCTGAGTCTGAGGGACAGCTGCATCTACTTCGCGCTCAGCTATTCACGCTATCTTTTTAGTCTCTTAAACTCTTAGGAATGCTCAAGCTACTCTTGCTAGAGCTGCCTTAATTACTCCTCCTGCTAATCCAGAACTCGCTTTTCTTTTTAGAGTTTTTTCCTGGCTTATTTCATCAGCTTTTCATAATTTTGTGCTTATTACTTTATTTTCTTGCGGATTGAGTCCACTTGAATTTGCTATTGCTACTCTGAAAATTTACTATCCCGCTGGCATAACTCCTCCACTTTGGAGCTCATCCAACCCTGAGACTCTGTTTACATGCTTGTCAAGTATTTCGTATGGGACTTTTGACTTAGCTCATACTTTTTATCAGCTAGCTGAGTCCTCAAGGTCTCCAACTTAAGTTTTAGTGACTAGGATTTCTAAGCAGCTTTTTCCTTGAGTGGCTTAATTTTTGCAATATTATTTTTGAGTTTTTAATTTTCGCAGACAGTCTTCTAGATTTTTTAGGCCATTGCGACTTTTTTTTACTAGATCTGGGCAAGCTAGTTTTGGCTCCTTTCGATCTTTTGCTCGAGGTCCTCTATGTTTTTCTTGTATTATTTATTGTGATTGATGATTAAAGACATATTGAGTTAAGAACTCTAATGGATTTAGAGGGACGCTACTCTCCTTTTGAGGCGTAGGTTCTTTTCCTTTTAGGCTTGGAGAAGATCCTTGATCTCATCAATTTGGGTCTAAAGAAACAATGCCTGCGCTTGCCTTATTTGTCCTATTTTTATCTAGTTCTATAGCTTGATTTCATTCTTTTTAACAGCTTGCTCTGCCTAGGTTACCGATTATTTGTTAATTACCAATCGCTCCTAAAGCTATCCTATTTCGCTTTCCAGACTTACCTTGTTGGTTATTGCTTTTTAAAGATGTTGCTTTAGCAGACTATTTTATTAGGCCTACCTAAGCATATCTCCTTTCAGCTTGCTAAAGCCAGGCAGTCTAACTTAGCTCCGCTTCGGATTTTCCTAGAATTGCTAGGGCAAAGAAACAAACCGTTAGAACTACTTTTTAATTTTGAGGAGTGTCTCGAGATGTGCCTTTAGTTCCTGGACTTTGGTTGTTCTCGAATTCTTTGAGATTTAGCTTTAGCGGATTTTGTCTTTGAGAGTGTTGATCTTCTGTAGCAGTTGGTTTTTGGTATCTGTGTTGCAATCTTCGAGGGTGCGAATGACTTCGCCTAGCTCTGGAGGATCGAAGAATTTGTTGTCGATGGTGTCGTTGTAAATCTTGAAAAAGTCCTAAGTGAAAAGCTCTCGATTTTAGATAGCTCGTCTTTCATTCAATGTGCGAATGTGGTCAACCATCGTCCTTCGATTTTACTCCTAGTAAAAGTCCTATCCGCCGGAGTTGAAGGACTAGTCGTCGTACTCCTGCTGGTCCTAATGAGGGGATTCGGGCTCATTCAAATTATGTTTGAGTCGCTAATTAGGGCCGAAGGAGGACATATTATTAAATGAAGACTGGATAGCCATAGTTCAAGATTGTGGTTCTGGGGCAGTCGGGGGTAGGCAAGACTTCCATCCTCAAAACTTTGCACAACCAGTCTAGTGCCTGCAAAACTAACTCGACCATCGCTGCCTAGTTCTATATGAAGAGCTGCTAGCATTATGAAAGGCCCTTCAACCTCAAGATCTGGGATACAGCAGGTCACGAAATGTATCGCTCAGTAGTCAAGTCATTCATAAGGGGCTCTCATCTAGTGATTCTGGTCTTCAGCCTTGCTGAGTATTTGGTTGACAAGCGAATCAACATTTTCTGAGCTGGAGTATTGGAACGAGACGGTAAACGACGTCTGCGGGTAAGACATCGCAAAATTCGTTGTCGGGAATAAAGCAGACCTCACAAAAGAGCGTTAAGTTTTGCTTTAGATTGCAATATAATTTGCAAAGAGAATAAAGGCCTACAACTACTTTGAGGTTTCAGCAAGAGACCTGCAGACAGTCAACAAACTATTTGACTAAGCTAAGGAGCTTGTCGGCAGACTCAAGATGGAGTCCAAGCCCTAAGTTAATCGCATCTTCCTGAAAGAAAAGCCTCAGTCTTCTAAAAAGAAGTGTTGTTGAAATTCTGAGTAACAAAATTCAAAACCTGAGTTTAACCTGCCCCATGAGGATATCCCCAAGCCGCCTGTTTTCGAACTTGAGTTTGCTGATGATGTGCTCCATCTCACAATCCTGTCCGTTCCTCGATTTACTCCTTGGCCGTATAGTTTAAGTATTGTATTGATTTTATCTTTACATGACATTGATGCGCTGATTGTTGTTTATTAATGTCTGCTAAAGAAACTCATTTTTCCTTAAAATTAATACTTGTTAGTCCTACATCTTCTGTTTTTGAATACTCATTTCTTATAGTTCAGCCAGAACTCTTTTATGAATTTATTAAATTTCGTGCAACTTCTGCTCGCATTTTATATACTTACTATGCTCTGCCTTATACTACTCATGCAGGGATCTCAGCTCAGTTTAGGCGTCCTCAGCCCTTGCAAGGAGCCTGCTCAGCTAATCCCTTTGCTGGAGCAAGTGAAGACCCTCGAAATTGACTTTGGGCTTATTTTAAATTATACTGATCCTCTCCTGAAGATTCTTGCATTAGAGGAGACAGATCTGGAAGTTATTTTTTACGATTCCCAACTCCTTTTTGGACTAGGCATGTGCAATCTTCTCGGCTGTAAGCTACATCTTTAACTTCACAACCTAGAAATTGGACTCCTCATTCTTCTCCCTGCTGACCGAAGTCCTGTATGTCTAACTGCTCTTCTCAAATTCGTGCAGCTGTCTTTTAAGCTCCTCCTTCTGACTGGCCTTCGCTAACCTATCCTCCTGCAGTCTGATTTTCGATTCGGCTCCCCTAACTTCCTACTCTAGCTACATATTCCTCCTTTAAAGCTGCTTGATCCTACTTTTATTTAATAGATCGATTTATTCAGGGGTCCTTTCTTGAATGATTCGTGGCATCCTTTGCGCCCCTCCATAACAACCAACTTCCCCCTAATTAGCTCTAATATTTTCTCTGCTGTTCTAACGTTTTCCTTGGTAAGCCCGAGCGATTTCCAATTGGGTATTATTGAGTTCTTAATGTGCTCGAGTCAATGCAATTTCCAACTAGCTGATCTTATTGCGAAGAGCAGCCACTTATATTTGACGTCTTTGAGAATCTTATTGCGCTCGACTCAGTGCAATTTCCAATTAGATGATCTTATTGCGAAGAGCAGTCATTTATTTTTAACGTCTTTGTGGATCTTATTGCGCTCGACTCTGTGCAATTTCCAATTAGGTGACCTTAATACGAAGAGCAGTCATTTATTTTTAACGTCTTTGTGGATCTTATTGTGCTCGACTCAGTGCGATCTCCAATTAGCTAACCTTATTTCGAAGATGTTCTAATTATTTTTAACGTCTTTATATATCTTACTGAGTGTAGCCTGTCTAGTTTTGGAAGTGGCTAATCTTAAATCGAAGAGCCTCGGCTTAGGAATAACGAGCCTGCACTTCCTGGTGATGGCGACTGAGTTCGTTTTCCAAATGGGTGGTCTTTCTGCGAAGAAAGTCAACTTAGTTCTATAATTAGGTTTCCCTGCGTTCATAAAATTTGATCCTCTTATTAATGTTCTGCAGCTAAATTTCCCCTATTCTCTTCGCAGACTAGTACTAGCCCATCTTCTCTCGGTTTCCCGACAGCTCTCGCAAGAGATGGTCCGTCTGCTGCTCCTTGCTCTTCAATTGCTAGCGCAGCTCATTTGTGCTTGATCTCCACATAGCCTTTTACTATTAACGCACTCTCAACTAGTGCTAGAGGAGAGGCAGCTTGCACATTCTCAGTTGCTATTAGTGAAGGCGTCCCTAAAGCTGAGTTTTTTAGAGTAATAGGCTCTTAATTTGGGTTTGCAATCTTTAGTTTTAGGCACTCAAGAAAGTTGATTTTTATGGATTAAGGCACACAATCTTCTACTTCAATGCACATATTAGCTCATTTAGCCTCTACACGTCCTTTGAGCCAGCCTCCCGCGTCATCGCCATCTCTTGGTTAGAATCAGTCAAATTCTGATTGATTTGCTTGAGCTAATTTATCTTAAGAGCCATTTTGGAGATGGACTCATTCAGAGTTTCTGTGAGCCTAATCTGAGCTCGGAGTTCATTTTAAGTCTGTTCTAAGACCTTTTGCAAGTCAAAAAATTTAAGATTTGCTTTGCCAATTTCTGATTGTAATTGCTAAATTCGCTGTGAAGATTTCTAAAGTTAAATCCTAGAACGGCAGGCCTCTTGCTGGCAAAGTACCAGCATGCTTATATTTTACTTGAGCTGTTTGTTTTAAAGATTCAGTTAAAGACAATGTTGCTTAGTAGCATGTAGCTAGGTTCGCATCGACTAATCGACATGCCTTTACTTGACCTTGATCTTGTTTTAGAGGTGCACAACTTTTTATCTGAGCACAGTGACTTCTGATCTCAGCGAGTCGTTGGCAGGGTTGAGGTAGACTTTGGAGTCGAGCCGCGAGAGATGAGAGGATGATTTGGCCCTCGTATGGGAGAGGTCTGCGAGATTTTTGCATCGATTCATGAGTTAAGGAGTAATGCAAGTTAGTGCCTTAACTGACATTAATATTTAATTAGGTTGATCTTTTAGATTGAATTTGGTAATTGATGGAGAGTTCGATCAAGGTTTTCTGCAGGTTTAGGCCTTTGCAGCAGCAGGAAATTTAACTAGGTGCAAGCACCATTCACTCCGTCATCAATTCCAGAACTGTCGAAATTAGGGAACAAAAGAATTAAAAGACCAGCACCCACGCCTTTTAGTTTGATTGGGTTTTCGATGTCGACAGCACTCAAGAACAGGTCTACAAGATGTCTGGCAAGCCCATCATCGAGACGGTTCTCGAAGGTTTTAACGGTACAATTTTAGCATATGGCCAAACTTCTTCAGGGAAAACACACACGATGTTGGGCCATTAGGACAAAGGGATAATTCCTAGAACGATGGAGTACCTGTTCGACCAAATAGGCAACTCTCCGGCTCATCTGTAATTCAGGATAAAGTTAAGCGTTGTTGAGATCTACAATTAACGGCTGAGAGACCTCCTCGACCTGTCAAAGAGCGAGCTTAAGATCCGCGAGGACATCAAAAAGAAGGTCTTCATCGAGGAATTAACCGAGCGCTACGTTTGCGACTAGGAGTAAGTCGATCAGTCCATGAAAGTTGCCCTCAATAACAGAATCGTGGGCTCTACCAATATCAACTAAAGGTCATCTCGCTCGCACATGATCATGATTGTAAACGTCTCTCAGACAAATCTGAAAACTGGGTCTACCAAATCTGGCAAACTCTACTTAGTCGATTTGGCAGGAAGTTAAAGGGTTTCCAAGACTGGAGCTGTTGGCGAGCAGTTGGGCCAAGCCAAGAAAATTAACGCCAGTCTGGTCTCATTGGGAAAAGTAATTAACGCTTTAATCGACAACAAGACCAGCCATGTGCCCTACAGAGATTCTAAGCTGACGAGAATCCTGCAAGAGTCTTTGGGAGGGAACAGCAAAACCCTGCTGATCGTGACTTGCTCCCCACATCCTTACAACGGTTCGTAAACAGTTTCGACCCTTCGTTTCGGGATATCAGCTAGAAATGTGAAAAACAAAATAAAGGTAAACAAGTAATTGACTGTGCAAGAAATGACTATTCTCCTCCAAAAAAAATAGAAATAGACTCACCTGCTATAGACCAATCTTAGGAGGCTAAGCGATTACATCACTCTCTAACTTAGGGCAGTCTTGCCCGACTTGCCCAAAGAGCTCATCGAATAACGTCTATAGACTTAGCCTGATAGGGAGGACGAATAAAAAGATAACAGATTTTAAAAAGTCTCAAATGACAAAGTTCCATAGCTTTAGGCTGAAGATTCCTTGATCCTCCACTACGAGACTTCAGCCCATATCCTTAAACTGGAAAACTAACGACTCATTTAAGAAAACAGGGTGCTCAGATAGTAAAACTAGAGACTAGCCCTGCAGGAGGCGCAGCTCCACATGCGTAATAGGAAATTGTAGAGCTAGATGGAGGAGCAGGAGAGACTCATGAAATAAACCTTCAAAGGCAGAGTCTAATGTCACTAGTAAGCCTAAATTCTCGAGCTGAAGCGATTATTATTGGTTTAGAAGAACCGGGCAAACGAGGCCGAAAATAACCTGGAAAAGCTGGAGAAGGTTGTTCGCAACAAGTTGAAAATCACCTAGAAAAACACCAGGGCCCTTGCAGACGACTATTTCGAGTACAGCAAGACTCTTGCCCAATGGAAAATCCGTGCCGTCATCCTCGAGAAGAAGTATTCATAGTTGTCGCGATAGTACCAAAACGTGGTACAGTAATGCGATGCGCTGAGAGAGGAGCTGAACTTGGGAGTGTAGGATGAGAGTTTCCACGAGATCAAAGAGAGTCGGAGGAGCAATATCGTAAAGACGGTAAAAGGAGGCACCAGAATGAAAAAAGTTTGACTATTGCAATTCATTGTGCTATTCGACCTTTGAACTTCTAATACCACCCATTGCTGGCCTTGAACCCCTAGATATTGCTAAGCTGCATCGCCTTCCGCTTTATTGCCTCGCCTGTCACTCGCCGTCCCTCCCCACTTCGCTCCCGTATCCAGTTCAGCAGTTCGCATTACATGCCCTTGTCCAGACAACTCCTCCCTGAGCTTCTCCTCTGTCCTCGAAGTTTGTCTATTTTTAGGACAAAATTCAATGGAAATCCGGTAAATTTGGAGATTTCCTCTGGGCAAGTATTACCCTAGAGGAGCTTCCTAACCATCTGCTTTTCCTACTAAGTGAAGCGTTTGAAGAGCCGGTCGGACTTGTGCTTCCTCCTGGACTACCTGTCAAGACAACCGAGGACGACCTAGAAGGCGTGGAGCTCCTTGGGCAGCTCAACGCAAAGGAATTCTGTCCGAAGACTTTAGAGTTTCTAGCTATATTATTTTACTACACTCTTAACAGATCGGTCCAGTAAATCCATAGTCACAATAATTGGCTCTCAGAAAAAGACCAACAGCGCCAGCAGCACCACCATCCCCACGCCCAGCACTCCCAGCAGCGCCAGCAGGCACCGCTCACCCTGCACCTGCCTCAGGAACTTGACAAAGGTGCGCTCGATGAGGATGAGCTGGGCAGACATCCCTTGCTGCTTGGCCTTCATCCGATCCAGCTGCTATATCTGTTTGTCTATCTAGGAATTAACGTTGTTGGCAGTCGCGTCTGCTCTCTAAAGGTCCAGGTTAATTTATCTGATGATTCTGTTCATCTGCTTTATCTGCTAGTCGCCTTCCACCTTCAGGATCAGCGGTTGCTAAGCCTCTTGGACTTTGGTCTGCGCAGGCCCCTTGGTGAGTCTGGCCAGACTGTCTTCTAGGGCTGCCAGTCGCTGTTTAAGCCCTTTGGACAGAGTCTTGGCCCTAAGAGTAAGTATATATCCTTTGATTTCCCTGACGAATATCGGATTGGAGTTGGTGCATAATTTAATCTTTTCTTAGGCCAGTTCGATCAGCTCCTCAGGGTCGTCCATATCTAGATTATTAATCACAAAGTCACTTGACTGAGGACTGCTTTCGAGACCAGTCCCGCAAGTCGTCATCGTCCGAGTCAATGTCCTTGTTCTTCACCACCTACTTCACTTTCATTATTCCGAACATCTTCCGGGCTGTCTGCGACTCCATCGAAATGATATCCTCTATCTTAGGATCGCGCCACATCGCAGGAAGTTTGAAAGTCCTGATGACAGTCTTGCGGCCAATAACGGTGAGCATGTTGGTGACTTCGTCGAAAAAAACTTTAGTCACCTAAGTCTCATCCGTAATTAAATTGTCTTGTTATTTTAATACAAAGTGGCTAGCTTCGTGAGTTATAGATAATGATGGTTCCATCCTGATGGCCTACAGCCACTTCCATCCTGGAATTCATCCAGGCCAAGCTGCTGCATCCCTCCTTGCCCTCAATGCCCGAGACCTTCTTGGCCAGCTTCTCCTTGCCGCTCTGCTACACCTGGAAAACTGTGATATGTCCCGTCTACTTCTAGGAAGCGAAAAGATAAAACCGCTTGGAATCGTAGATAAGGCTAGAAACCTCCCCGTTTCTTACTGTGCATAGGATTTTCTGTCGTTCGGGTTGGTAGGTTCTAAGGCTGTAGATTATCACTTACCCTGAGTAGTTGCCCACGAAAATCCTCTGTCCTTCCTAGTCGTAATTCATTGCTGTCAGCGGCTAGTCGTGTTCCGTCTCGTTCACTTTATAACGGTTCTCATAATCGAAAACGACAAGCTTGCGATCCTCACTCACAGAGAGGAGCAGCTTGCGTGGCTTATCGATTGCAAGAGCAGCAACTTTTTCCTAGTGACACTTAATTTCCATGATTTCCTTTAAACCTTTGAAGTTATTCTGAGGCCTTGACTGCACCCAGTCGATTAATCCTTCCTCAAGTCCCACAAAAATATCCTAATCCTGCACGCAGAGGCAGAACGCTTGGGATTTGTAAATCTTGCTCCAAAACATTTTGAAAGTCTTGTTTTTTTAGGACCATCCCCAGCAGTCTACCGACCCCACTGGAATTAAAGTCGGCAAATCCTATTACCAGGGCAACTTCATATTAGTAAGGTAAGCTCCTGCTCTAGAAACAGGGTTAAAATCACCGGTGGCAGTGATATAGCAATTAATATCCTGGAAATATAGGCAGTCTCTCAGCCCTCGGTCGTCGTCGAGTAAAATTTCCGAGTGCAAGATCGGGTGGGTAAGCAAGAGTTCCTTGCAGTAGGTGTTGAACATTAGGAACTCGGCCACATGAGGACTATTGAATAAATCTTTGCGAATGATAATGCTCTGCAAGAAACTTTCTAGCCCCTCCCTGCGCTCCTGCAGATCCTCTTGAGTAAGCCGAAGGGAAAGCTTCCACTCCGGAAAGTCAGGTAAGTTATGGTATTTATGAGACAGTTTAGATCTAAGTTCTCGGAACTAGGAATAGTTTTTTTAGACGAACCAGCGAGTGCTCCGAAACGACATTTGGACCAAGAACAGATAGGTCCCTCGGTCGGATAGACTCTAGTGGAAGGACGGTACTTTCAAAGAGATGTCAGCCACAACTACCCACTATTACATGAATATTAGCAATCATTGCCAATTTAACCTAACTCCCCCTTCAGCAGCAGCCGAGTCATTTTGCTCTATTAGCACGCAATTGCATCAAATCATTATTTGTCGTAAATCAGTTTGAACTTGTTCCAGCTTATACTGTCCTCTATCACATGCCAGCGCTTCTACTCCTCTAAAAACAGCGGATCCACAGCTATCCGAATCGCGTTCTCCAGCATACTCGGGATCAGCCTAGAGAGCAAAGGGCCCGAAAGTTATAGGCAAGGGTTAGTGTTGACCTCGATCAGCCAGGGCTTGAAATTCTTGTCGATGAGATAATCAAGGCCCATGAGCTAGAAGGAGTGGAGAGACTTGCTGAAGATGAGTTTATGGGCAGTGGATTAGATGGCATTAACAGCGAGGGCCTCCATCTGGCTGCAGATGGACTCGAAGGATTTTCCTGAGTTACTGAAGTATTTTGTTATTTAGTTGTAACTAATTTTATTGCAGTTTTCGAACTTGCCGTACTCCTCGAACCGACATTGGACTGCATCATTGGTCAGGTGGATCTGAGAGTCGCTCCAAGACCCCATCACGAACTACTTGCTGGAAGTCCGCCCATAACCCTATTAGTACCAGAACGCTCTCACCTTACCGCAAAAGTTGGTGACCAGCATGTAGGTGCGGATATCGAACTTCCTGCGTTTGTACAACAGGGGAATTAAATACCTTTGAACTACAAAAGTCTTTTTTTAGTTCTGGTTTGCCTCGAGCAGCTGGCGAACATCGGAAGACTTGTCTGTAATTGTGATTCCGTTTCCTCTGTTGGAGTTTTAGGCTGGCTTAATAAGCCATACCCACTTTTTCTAGACTTCACTCACTTGCAGGAATTAATGGAATTCAGAGTCTTAAATAGTTTTTATATGAAATGTCAAAGGAATGAACTCCCAGGGAAGCTGACCCTGCTTCTGGTAATAGACCGAGAGGTTATTCAGCAGGTTTTTCTTATCAGTGAGCTCGTCATGCCCCTCGATGTGGTTGTGAACAACTGCATTAGCCATGCTGAGTGGTAGAGTGGTGCGTTTCAGCCAGTTGTTAAAGACCTCAACCAGACTGTAATCCTTTGCAGCAGAGAACATAGTCGGGGCTAGCTTGTTAAGGGCCAACCCTTTAAGCTTGAGACTCATCCTTAGGCCTGATTCTTTTTTCTTCCTTACGTTCTTGTTCTAAATTGGATAGACTTTTTTAAGGCCTTGAGTCCAAACCAAGTTGGCCTATTTCTTGTTGTCAGTAAACGAAGCCCAGCTGCGCTCCCTGAGTATTGATTTAACTAGGATGTGATTGTTTCCTCCTCCTACATAAATTTTGGCTTGGGAAGAAGCCCACACATCGACTCCCAAAGCGAACGAAACAAGTCGCAGAAATAGGGAATATAGTTGAAAGGGTGTTTGAGTTTAAACTTTTTTTTAAGAAATCATTCGAAAACGCAGTTTATTGAGATGGTTGTCGGAATGAAGTAGTATTTTTTTCGTTTTGTATGCAGATATGACAGTAGTGTTGGAGTTGTTAGACAAAGCACTGCTGACCACGAAGCTGATCCCCTTCCGGTCATTCCGTATGGGACTGGGATAATCGCTGGGTTAAAGTTTCTTAATGACAAGCTGGGGCATTAGAGGTTATTAGTTGGATTACTCGCTATTCTAACGATTGAGGTGGTTATGCTAGAACCTCCTGTTGATGTGCCTGGTGCGAGGACCATCAAGATCGAGGTGGGGGTTGGGTCTGAGTTTGATCTGGCGAGAGAGGTGGAAGTGGAGGGGGAGGTCATTGAAGACAAATTTGTTGGGGTCGTGGTTGGACCTGCGGGGATAGACGGCCAGCTTCATAGAGTTTCTGTTGAAAATCAGCTATATGTCTTAACGTTCGACCATAAGATGTAAGAACAGTAATGAATTACCTCCTCATCCCACTTATTTAATTACACCCGCCTTTATGCCCAGGGAAATCATCACCATCCAGGCCGGACAGTGCGGCAACCAAAGTCCCATACTCACCAGTCGGCTTCGAGTTCTGGAAACAGCTTAGCAAGGAGCACGGGATCAGTGCAGATGGAGTCCTCGAGGACTTCGCCATTCAGAATCCCGCCTAGGACCGCAAAGACGTATTTTTCTATCAAGCTGATGATGATCACTACATCCCGCGCTCGGTTTTAATTGATCTTGAGCCGCGAGTGATCAGCAGCATTTTAAACAGTAAATTCAGCCACTTCTACAATCCCGAAAACATCTTTCTCTCCAAAGACGGAGGGGGCGCCGGGAATAACTGGGCGGAGGGCTTCAAAAAGGGTTAGCTGCATAGCGAGTAACTCATGGATATCCTCGACCGATAAGCAGACAACTCGGACAGCCTCGAGGGATTCCTACTCATCCACTCAATCGCAGGAGGGACAGGGTCTGGACTCGGCTCGTTTCTATTAGAGCGCTTGAATGATCGCTTCCCCAAAAAAATTCTCAAAACCTACAGCGTCTTCCCCAACATCAACGAGACCAGTGATGTAGTTGTCCAGCCCTACAACTCCATCCTCACCATGAAGCGACTGATCCTTCACGCTGACGCTGTTGTTGTCCTTGACAACACGGCACTCAACAGACTCGCAGTCGAAAAGCTTAGGATCCCAAGTCCCTCTGTCAACCATGTCAACTCAATCGTTTCCACAGTAATGGCTGCCTCAACTACTACACTCCGCTATCCAGGGTACATGAACAACGATCTCGTCGGCCTATTAGCCTCGCTGATTCCTACACCTCGATGCCACTTCCTGATGACAAGCTACACGCCGCTGTCAATTGAACGGCACACGAGCCAAGTACGTAAGACGTCGGTGCTGTAGGTGATGAAGCGACTTCTACAGACAAAGAACATTATGCTTTCGACGCAGCCCAAAAGATAGAACAGCTGCTACATATCAATTCTGAATATAATCCAGGGAGATGTCGACGCGACCCACATTCATGAGAGTCTGCAGCGAATTCGTTAGAAGAAACTTGTCAATTTCATTAAGTGGGGGCCTGCCTCCATCCAGGTCGCTCTCTCCAAAAAGTCTCCTTACGTCGAAAGCTCTCATAAGGTCTCTGGGCTCATGCTGGCAAACTGCGTAAACATTTATTAGCTGTTCCAGAAGATCGTTGACCAATATGACCGGCTCAGCAAAAGGGGGGCCTACATGTAAAACTACAAGCGGGAGGGCGTCGAAATCGATGAGTTCAAGGACAGTAAAGACATTGTGATGAGACTTCACAAGGAATACAAAGCCGCTGGAGAAGAGGACTACATGAACTGGGGAGATGAGATGGAGGAGTAAAATCGGTGACTATTTAATTTCAGGAGCAGCAGCAGTCCTTCCTAAGCAAGGGCCGTTACATCTGTCCCCGCATGTCGAATTCGTAGGCTCGAATGATGTGTCCGATGCGATTGTTCAGTTTGTTATTCTAGCTATCGATTTCTCGGAGCTTGTTAATGGCGTCAGAGTTGCGCTGAGACTCCATTCTTTTGAGGTGGTCCATGCGGATCTTGTGCCTGAGGGAAACAAGCTTGTTGACGTCCTAGAAAGCGGGGATGTGGTCTCCGAGCTTGGCTTCATAGCAGCACTGTTTACTTTCGATGCTCTTCTCGAGAGACTTGTAGGGCCGGAAGGTAAGGGCAGGAGTGTACTCAGGTCGATAGTACATAAATTTATTGGATATCGATTGACAATATAATTGTTATTAGTCACTGGCCGACCGAACTGGTTGTGGAAAAGAGAGTGACCCGCTATACTCTCCTGACTACTTCTTGGAACTCTTCGCTTTTGTTAAGCCGCTTCGACATGTCCACGCTGCGACTCACTCTCCGCAGCAGGTTTACCAGCAAACTCAAGGTCTATTCCTTACTCAGGCTTTACGGGTTCAGCTGCTATTATAATGTGCACCTGGATAGTGCTGCCGAAAGCTATCGGACTTTATTCCTCAGTAGCTGCACTTCAGAAGTGGAAGGAGCAGTAGCCTCCGCCTAGAGCTACTTGTTTCGGAGTATCACTTTGTTGAGCTGGCGGTTAGCCTCCTGGAGCCTCAGCTCGAGGGCATCCTGGTGGGTGCGCGAGTCAATAGCGGGCTTGAGTTTGAGCTGGCTCTCGAGGTCGAGTTTTTCCTTTTCGATTTTGACAATCTTTTAGCGCATGATTTCTAAGCCGATGTTCTTTTTTTACATCTAGCGTTCCCGAGCACTGCTTTCCCGCTAATGGACTTTCAACTGCTGTTTTAGTTATTAGACCTATTCCTAGAGCTGATTGTTCATTCGCTCCAGCGACCTAAGCCGCTCCTTGCAGCTCTCTAGCTAGGCTGATGACAGCTTACTTTTGTCGCTCTCCTTCAGAATTGTGTTCAGTTTCTCCACTTAAAGGAGTCGCTGCTGAGAAGATGATTCGATCTACTTTTTTAGCTTCTTTACTTAGCTTATCCACTTACTATTCTAACTGCGTAGCTCCATGTTTTCAGATGATTGCTACCTTAGTTAATCCTCCAGGTCCTGAACACGCGAATTAAGCTCCTGGAATTCTTGTTTGAGTTGGTTGGAGGAGGAAGTTTCGAGGAGAGCCTGCTGCTCAATGAGCTTCTTATTGTCCTTGAGGACCCTGGCGAGTTCGTCCTTCTGCTCGAGGTTTTTGGCTTTAATGAGGTTGAGGTCGCTTTAGAGCTTATTCAAGGACTTTTCGTAGTTTTGCTTCATCTTTAAGATCTACTCGTTGTATATGCTGATTGTTTTTTTGTACTCGCCTTATCTGCGCTTTATCTCGTTCTAGCGTCGGGCTAGTTCTCCTTCCTTCTTTAGCTCCTGGCCCTTCTCGCTCATCTTCTCCTTCTCCCGTCGCTACTTCACCAAACTCTATTCCACCCCTTTCAGTCTTGATATCTACCTTTTACTCTCTATCAGCTACTTCTTGACCTCGGACAGTTACTTCTTGGTGTCTGTGAGCTATCTTTTGCTGTCCGAGTAGAGTTTTTTGTTGTCAGAGGACTCCTTCTTTAAATCCGTGAGTTAATTTTTGGACTCCGAAAGTTATTTTTTGTGCTTTTAGTTTTCCTTCTGTAAATTGCAATTCTCCAACTTAACCTAAGCAGTATTTTTTTGTAGGTCTTTAAGTTCCTTTGAAATCGAAGAAATTTTACTAATTTTTTCCTGCAGTTATTGTTTTAATTAGTTAACCTAGTCCACCTTCTCAAGCTCCTTTTTATGAAGGTCTTTGTTTTATTGCAATTCCGCTTATTTATTTTTTATCTGTCTCTATAGGAAATTGATTTTCTAGCCTAGTGATTTGGATAACTATTTTTACTTACATAATTCTCCCTCTCTCTCAAGCACCAGTGCCTGTAGTTTAGGGAGTTCTTGTCGCATCGCAGCTTACTTGGACTGCGTTGACAGCTGGTGCTGCAATAGCGATTTTACTCTAGAAATCTACTCGAATTAAAGACTAATTGCTTAAATTTGAGCTCTAAAATCCTAATTTTCCTTATGCAAGTCGACTATGAGCTTATCCTTGCGATCGATCTCTTAATTTTTGGCCTGGAGCTATGAGTCGCGTTCCAGCACATGCGCTCTTAGTATAGTAAACTCATCAGAATCTGACTGCTGGCAATTATATTATTAAAGATTCGATTTGAGAAGCTTAATCGTATCAGAGGACTTCTTTTTTTCCTCTAGCAAAGCCAGCATCTCGGTCCTAAATTCTTCAGGCTACACTCCCAGTAGGTCGTTGATCTCGTACTTAAGCACCAACATTTAGTTGTTTAGCTTGTCGCACGACAAGCATTTCTTTTTGGCCCTCAAGTCCCGAAGCTACTCATTTAATCGCTCGATGGTCGACTCGTACTTGATGGAAATCCTTTTGAGTTCTTAATCAAAGGACCTGGGGTCTTCCTTCTGTTGTTTGAAAGGATTTAACCCGATGTCCAGAATTTCCTTATTGCGCTGAGTTTAAAGAAGCAGTTTGGTAAGCTCTTCCTTATCCTGATTCAGTTTGCAATTTTGTTCCATCTGCAGTTTGTAATCAGCATTGAGTTCGAAGAAGACCTTGTCTTTCTACTTGTTGCTGCGCTCGAGACTCTAGACGTCCAGGAGTAGCTCGTGCTTTTAGAGAACGATCCTTTCCTTCTCGAGGTGAGAGTTCTTGAGTTTTTATTGGAGCTCTTTGCAAATTGAGTTTACTCTCCTAGTTTAATTTCGCTACAACTGGAGTAATTAGTGCTTTTCGAGCAGCTAATTCTTCAAGGCCTTGAGCTAGACTTGCCATTATTGATATTGCGTCTGCAATTTTTAGAGCTGTTTTGCCGCCTATCTTGGCCCTTGCGGATCATCCTTTTCACAAATACTGTTGTTCGCAAGGCTCAGAGAGTGGTTCAGCTCGCCTCCCTACTACTAGTCGTGAGGAATTTCGATAGTAGGCGCTTGAACCTGAGGAAAGTACGAAATTCCCCATTAAGGTCCGCCAAAATCAGCACTCAAGTTGTGATCGTCGTAATTATTCTGGAAGAACAAGTCCTAGAGTCGTTGCACTGCCGGCTGCAGGTCTGTCGAAAAAATGAAGTCGTCTTCGTCATTCCCCCTCATTTGAATGTCGATCTTTATCTAAAATGCATGAATAAATAAATTTACAGCTCTTTTCGAATGTCTCTTGAACTTGGCATTATATGGACATCCTTTACTTTAACCAATCTCTGAACAAACTCTTAACAAACTCTTTAAATAAACTGACATGGTTTCGAGAAATTTAGCGCCATGATTAAATCACTTTGGTAATTTATGTAAATTAATGTCATTCTGCTGCTGTTGGCCCAAGCGCACTAGCCAGCAGACCTAAGAAAAAACTGCGCCCTTGCTACAAGCCTAAATGGTGGTCAAGCCAGAGATATAAGAGCCTTAGTAGAAGTAGAGGTCGACGAGTTAAGCTAAATTCCCAGTATAAAAAGTTGATTTGGAGAGGTTTTAAGACAATTCGCAAATTCTGACTTTCTTCAAAAAAAGCTAATTGGCGGCTGCCTACAGCTTCCTCATCAGGAAAGTCTTCATCACTCGTCCGCAAAAATCTTAGAGGGCTACTGCTATCAAAACTAACTAGCAAATACTATTTGATTTCCTTGGGAAAAAGGCTCAGAGATAGGTCCTGGCTGTAGTCTGCTAGTCTACGCAACATGAGGCTCCACTAATCCATCGGCTTTAGCGCTACTCGCCAGCAGTGCTACAAATTGAGGTAGTTCGGCCGAAGATTCCTTCAAGCCTGAAGAGCTATAGTAGCTAGCGGAACCGAGTTCTTTCAAAGATGTGCCAAATGCAGTAGCAAAAGAACAATTTGAAGTCGTCATTCATGTCCTAGGTATGGTAAAAGCAGATTTCAGAATAGTTGAAGCTCAACTTCATGTATAGCCTCCGCTTTTAGAGCTTTGACAAAATACTTGTCCTTTGCAAGAGGAGCGAACATTAAAATGCTCAGGCCTGGGTGAAGAGTGTGCTGGGGAGTCGGGACTGGTCAGGATGCAAACTGGAAATATTCCTGTCCAGACAGACCTCACTCCTGGAGATTACTGAGATATTGGCAAGGTCCCATAGTAAATATTGCTTGCTTAAAACGGTATAGGAATATTTGAATTAGAGTCATTACTAACTTGATCTGCTCTGCCTAGACGATCAGGTCTAGGCCTTGCTGATGACCAAGCGAGGCAACCTGCAGAAATAGCAAACGCTCTTTGCAATGGCCCAAAGCATGGTTCTTTTGGAGCTAAACAATTAGTCTTCGTTTATCTACAGTCGGATCATCAAAAAAATTAGAAGGATGACGCTCGAATAGTACTTTCGAATTTCGAAGGAGATAAGACTGACTCTGCAGGAGCTCGACCTGGCTAACCCCACCGAAAAGTTCTTGACAATCTTCAGGATCATTAGAAATTAGAACCTCATCACAAATGCTGATTCAACCCTCTATTTCTAAAATTACAAGGAGTCCGCAGTGATGGAAGGAGGGTTGAACTAGTACGAGGAGTGCGATATCTCAAGGGACATCAGGAACAACTACTCGATCGACTTGGGGACGATCGTGTCGAGTCCGGAAGTTGATTTTGTGGAGAATGAGGCGGACTCACTGATATGGCCGTCGCACTAATCTTAGAAGTGGTGAGGTTGATTAAAAATAGGCATTTACTCAAGAGTTAAATACAATAAATAATCATTTCCGCAGGCCGTTTATCTTGTAAAGCACTGAGAGTCCCTACTCCTCGATTCCCTCCAAGGAAAAGGTCTGGACGCACTGCGAAAATGTTATTTTCTACAGATTGAAAGGGTCTATCTCAGATAAGTACTTTTGTACCGACCGGCTTGACAGCTACAGTAGTGAAGCCAGCTGCAGGAACTAGCTCTAGTTGATGATTCCGTTCTTATCCTAATCCACTTGCTGGAAAAGGTTGATAAATTTAACAAGGAACTGCTAGTGTTTCCTCAGCTGGAATTACAGCAGGATGTTCAGAAATTCCTGGTATGAAATTTTAGGCTGCTGATTTTAATTGTAGAGTTACAGTTGTTACTCCCTCGTCAGCTTTTTTAGCTCATTGGAAGTCAGGCGGTGAGGACGAATATATTTTTTTTGAATAAGATCGATTAGCTACTGACTGTCATCCTCTTTGTACATATATTTGATGATGTCCTAGACCTCGTCCTTCTGAAGGTTGGACTTCAGCTTAGTTTGGGCCATTTCATTGATTTCTTGAGCACTTTTTAAATTGAATTTCCCTCTGATTTGAATTTTTAACAACTCTGAAATTGTTTTTTTGGCTTGCTACTGCACCATCACAAAATCCTCGTCGCACTCGTTCCTCAGAATCTTCCCGAAGAGGTTTATTTAAGCATCTTCAAAAGAAAACTTACGCACCGCAGCGACAATGGCTGAGGCCCATTCCACAACCAGGTTTTTAAGTCCGTATTTCTGAATGAGAAACGTGTACATGTGCTGCTCCATAGTTTAGCGCTAAGCCTTTTCCTCCATTTGGCGTTTGTCGCTCTTGAGTTTGGACTGGTAGATTTAAAGGATGACTTATTTGAGCTGCCTTTTGGAGAGAATTCTCCCGGATGAAAATTCTTAATCAAGCACTTTTTTTCGATAGGATCCATGAGACTACGATTGGATTGAATTATAGGCCAGCTTATCACCTTTGCTGTGCCGTATCATAGTTTCTAAATACCGCTTATTTTAGGCCTAGATGAATTTAAGCTAATCCTACAACTCATTGATTCTCTAACGCAGGACTGTTATTGTCTCCTCCTTGTCCTTGTCTTTGACCACAGGGTTGTGCTTTTTGTCCTTCTATTTTACGACAGTCTTCTAGGCAGGCTTTTACAGCCAATTTGGGCTCTCTACCTATTTCTGATTTAAGCTGCTCTAAACTTAAGAATCAATCATTGAGAACGCGTTGAAGAAGACTGATGTCTGAAATTAATTGCTTATCTCGAGAATTGAGGCTAGTTGAGGAATCTTGATCCCTGTAAATTTTAGGTATTTTGAGATGCAGAGGTCGATCAGGTGCTTTTTAGCCATGATGATTGACTTTGATGCATTCCGCCTGGATTAAAGTTTGAGTTTGTGAGTGAGTTCCTCCATGATTGTCTTGACAGTCGCGTCGAACTAGTCGGCCAGCTATTTGTCAGCATTGATATCGACACTTCTGTACATTTCGCGAATCATATCGTAAAGTTCAGCTATCTTTTAAAGGTCTTCCTGAGTGAGGGTGACTCCAAAATCCTTCTGCTTTTTCTTGCGGATCTCCTTGCCGTTCAATATCTAGAGCCTGCCGAGCTCATTCTTTAATTTTATTTAGTCCTCCTTGTTGCGTATGTTAATCGTCAACGAACTCAGGTTAGGAATCGTCTTGAGCGAAAGAATTATTAGATCGATATTCCCCAGTAGGTTGTTGCTTATATCCAAACTTTTTAGATGGCGCAGTCCGCTCATGTCTAAGGGCAACTACTTTATGCGATTTCCGTAAAGAGACAGTTCTTAAAGGGCAAGCCGACTGAGCAAGGGCATGAGCGGACCGAGGTCTGCGATTTGCTTGATGTCAAGCGACAGGCTCTTGGTCGAGCGATCGATATTCTCGAGTTCCCTGAGGATTTCCATTAACAAATAAAACAACTTTCATTTCAGCACGCAGTATTTTAGCTGACCCTTTTCCTCGCAAAAAAGCAATCCGTAAGTTTATTCCCCGATTTTCAATTTGTTGATATTATTCAGCCACCGGTCGCCCTCTTGCTTCCTTATCAACCCTAGGTCCAAAAAATACTTTCCGTTTTTGAGAGTGGGTTGGAGAGCCAAAGCCTTGTAGGGCAGGATGATGTCGAGAGTGAGTTCTATAGGCAGATTACCAGCGAGCAAGACGGGTTCTTAAATAGCGAAATATGTGCGTTCTTAAATAATCATTAAGTCAAGTTAAAATAATTGAAATAAAATTGAGTGCCCGAGGAGATATTCAGGTTGAATGAGTTCTTCCTTCTGATCGGCTCACGTCTGCGGCTTTGGTTTTGGCTGGTCGTCCTCAAATTACGTTTTTATTAAACCAGCAACTCCATATACCCTTACAAATTTGCCTAGGCTTAAGCAGAAACGCTATTTCGGGTGCGGGGCCGATGACTGCTGACAAGTCTACTCCTGATTTTGGTGGAGGGTGGTCTCGAGACAGGTTTTTTCTCTGGAGAGGAGATTTCAGCAGCGAGTATGAGGTTCCGCTTTTTGTAAAAGTCGTTTTAATCAAGCTCGAACTTGGCCCTCCTCTTTTTCGACAGCTTGTAGGTGCGAATAGCGGATAGGATCCTTCGCGGGGCAATTATTTGCAAAGGCTCGATCATAACGATAATCAAATGAATAAAATAGATATCGAGATTAGCAAGGTCACCTAGGTGAAGGGTATGATGTCCTACCACCTTTACTTGATCGAGGGGCAAGACAAACACGGCCCGTTCTCCAAGTCGAGGAGGTTCAAGGAGTTTGAAGCTATGCGCTCTAAACTGATTGAAACTTGGCCTGGGTTTTTTATTCCTACCATCCCTTAAAAAAAACTATCAGTACATTTCTAATTAGAAAAAGCTGTAGCGAACTGTGGTCAAGCGCAAGGCTTACTTCACTCACTTCCTGCAGTCTTTGGCGAAAATGCCTTTTATATTCTATTCAGAACTGGTGCAGAACTTGCTTCGATCGGAGCAGGAAGATATCACTGCGACCTACAAATCAATAAAGAAGGAGCATTACTCCAAGTACATCCTGGACTACAAGACTTTCTTTCCCGAATTTCTTGCCTAAAAATTTTAGGACAAGGAGTCTGTGTAAATAGAGAACTATCGCAAGAGACTCCAGTAGACCATGCCCTTCTTGGAAAATCTCAAGAAAAAGATAAAATATCCTGCCTTTGTCAGATAAAATCTTAACAATCTTCACCAACAGCTCTTCCTCTCCATTAACTAGACACTTGAGGTTATGATGCTTGGATAGACTGCTGTTAATTAATAGGCGAATGCTTTAGTAGAGAAGCGGATCGAGAATCCGCTGATGTGCTGGTACTTGATGGTGAAGAGCTTGCTATTTGACAACCAAAGCCTGCTGAACGTGTTCAACCACAGCGAGCACTTCCGACAGCGGATAAAGTACTACGAGGAGAAGATCAGCAAGAATGAGCGCGAGATCTAAAACGCCAAAAAATAAATAGCCAAAACGGGCTCGACAAAATCCGGCAATGTCGCCAAGCTGGAGGCTGAAAACCAATCCTACAGGTCTAAGATCTCCAACAAGGAGGAGTTCATCGATATCATACTGAAGGTCCAGTCAAGGATCGTGCTACCTCTCTACGAAGGGATGGTCAGGGAGAGATACATGAAGGCCGGACTCAGCTTCTTCAAAGATGATTGTGAGGAGCATCTGAAGTTCTGGGAGCAATTGCTGTAAAACCAACAGCTTAAATAATGATTCAATGATCGCTGCGACTGTTTACTAGTTTTATAAAAAGCTGATCTGTTTGCTCTTTGAACTTCTAATATGTCAAAACTTCGGGCTCATCCTTTTTTTCGAGGTTAGTGTAGTAGATGAGGGTCATGTTGCGAGCCTGCCGGTGTCTGCGCTTGCAGTCGCTCCTTGTCTCCTGCTTAATTGAATTATTATCCGACACCCTGCTGAACTTTGATGAAATGCTGATGCTATTGGATTTTTTCATTTAATAATGCCATTAAAGTAGTAATAAACTTAGGCAGCTTAGTACAGCGGAATCCTCTTCTACCAGAAGCACATGTACAAGGACGCAGGCAACAAAAAGATCTTGCAGAACGGCGTCCTCCTCAAAATGATCAGTTCCTACGGAAAATACACTGAGAACATGATATTCTAAGGCGTGGACTAATCTAAAGTATATCTGCACATAGGTAAATATCTAGTCGTGCAAGACATGATTTTTGGGAGGGAAAAATTCCACAGCATGCCTGAAGGCAAGGTGCTCCGGTCGTGCAGTATCAGCAATATGTTAGGCTAGATCTACTTAGCAATAATCTTAAAGAAGGTGGACCTATCCGTCCAGGTCTATTCAGAAACTTCAAAGTCCTTCAGCTAGATTTCGATCAAGGAATACAACGACTTCGAGATAGTACATGTCAGCTTCCTAGTCTACTCCGACCTCATCATCATCTTCAAAAAAGAGGATTATTTCCACCTCCTGTGGATAAAGGAATTGGAGATTTCCAAATGTTTCAGGCTTGTGTTCGACTTCGTTGATCCCATCCTCAAGATACACACCATGCACGATAACTCTAACTACTTCTACCTGACTACGAAGTACGGTATTCACAAAGTAGAGTTCCAATAAGGATAGCTCGTCTGCCAGCAGAAATTCTATCGAGAGAATGTCATCAACTCTGCCTTCCTTTCGAAGTACCAATACTTCATTTATCTGTCGAATGACAAAGCTAAGGTCTGCATGAAATAGTAAGAAGACGATCATCCACTTGACACTAACAATAGGAAAATTCTAGACCTGTTCGGGCAGCGAGATATCCTTGCCGTCGCATTTCAAACTAAAGAGATCTGCATATTCAAATTCTAGCACAAAAACAGTAAGGAAATGACCTTTGAAATCAAAATACCCAACCAGGACTTCGACAGGCCACTCAAAATGCACTTCTCCGCTAACAACTAAGCCCTCTTTTTGATTGCCTGCAATAAAAACAGTCTGCGCTAGGAAAAAGAGTCTTATAAATACGAGCCGATGTGCATCACTCTCATCTTCGAGCAACATAGGGCTTACTGCATCCGATAAGCGGCAAGCAACATCCCCCAGTTTTTAATCCCTGAAAGCATAATTGAATTTGGCCAGAATCCTTCTTTGAACCATACCTTCATCCTAACTTAAAACTACATAATCCAAGTTATCGGAGAAAAGTTCATCTTGCACAGAGTTGCAGAGGGAGCGCTTTCCTTCGCCTGCCATCCCGTAATGCCTCTCATTTTCATCGGAACTCGTTAAGCTTACAAATCACTGTACGTGGCAAGCGGGACAGTCAAGATGTCTGGATACTCCGAGGCCATTTCGGGAATCGTTGACCTTAAGTTCTCGCCCTACGGAGATAAACTAGCAGTGGCAACAAATAATTTCATCATAATTTAAAAGACTTTTGACAATAATTAGCGGAAGACTATCTCCATTCAAAAGACCAGCAAGCTGCGCTGGGCTAAGAACAACCACATAATAACTATCTCGGAGATCGGAAGCATCTACCTCATCAATGTGCTGACGCTGCAGAGACTCAGAGAGATCTACCGAGCTCGATTTCAGGACATCTTCTACGACAACGACTTCTAGCTCATCATGGCGATAGGCAAGCAGCTCAAACTCTGGGATCGGGACAAGGAATACTCCTTTGATGTTGTTTTCACTACTGCACTTATAGTCAAGGATCTCAATACGCTTTTTGTAGGCACTTAAGACGGATAGCTGAGATGCTACCCTTGGCCGTTGATCGCCAAGAACATTCGCTACGACTAGTTCACCTCAATTCAACTGCACTGCGGCAGGCTGCGCAAGATCCACGTGACGAGCGACCTGACAACTCTGTTCAGCTTTGGGGCGGACGGGAGCCTGTACCGTCTGAAGATCGACTATTTTTCGAAAGGGACGATCAAACTCGAGGACGAGATCATCAATTAGAAGAGGCCCTCGATAAATATCTTGAAGGATTTTACTTTTTGCATAGAGTCCTTGGAGAGCATTACTGATGAGCAGCTCGTCATAGACAGTGAAAAACTCAAAAGTCTTAGCAACGACCTCAAGGATCAAATCAACCGCAGGAAAATCGCCCTTCAACAAGAAATCAAGGTCAAAATCAAGGAAAACTAGACCCATCTCGAAAAAATGCGATAAGAATATCGATCTAGAACCGAACAACTACTCACAATGAGTCACCAAGTCAACAAGAAAATCAAGGAACTCGAGGTCTAAAACGAGTCCCTCACCAATTTGGAAATGAACAACTTCGACAAATTCATTAGCCAAATCTATCGCGCCAAGGACTCCCTTCAGAATTAGCTGCTCTAAGCCAGGAGGACTAGTGTTGATTTAACTCATAAAGCCAAGTTTAATAACGTGCTGTAGCTATGCAGCAAGAAGGAGGAGCAATAACAAGTGGACATGTAGCTAAACCAGATGCTAGCTAGCATAGAAAAATAGTCGTTCCGGATGAAAGAATAGTACGAGGGATTTCAGAATGTTTTAAACGAGTAGATGTTGCTATACAAGTAGTTTGAACTTTAGCGGCTGAACAATTAACTGCTGAAATAGCACGACGTCAACCACTCATTGGTCGAAGACATGGGCAGGAACGCGATCGAGATAAAGCGTTTCAAGGCTCGTAAGCATTTTTTGGAGGGCTATATCCTGCAGGTCTAGAGACAGGTGAGGGAGTTCAAGTAGCAGAAGGAAGAGCGAGAGATTTTTTCACTTTAGCTTAAAGAGTTGGTGAGCAAGAAGGAGGAGATAATCCTCCACTATGAGGAGAAGAACAGGGAGAAATTCAAGAACAACCTCATCCTCGCCAGGGAAAAGACTGCCCTTAAGGCTATCTGTGAAGATTGTGCCTAGACCATCATTCCTCTCAAGTCCCATCACAATTAGATCTGCGGAAAGATCGCAGATCTCTAAAGCCAGCTCGCAGTCCAGCACTTCAACCGCAAAAAACTCATGAGTGAACTCGACAAGTCCATGTGCTAAACCTAGTATTACAAGATCTAGCTGAAAAGGAAAATGAACCAGCTCACCTACATCCGTAACATGATCAAGGAGCTTAAGTGCAAGATCGACCTCGTTATGCTTAAAGATCCCAACGAGTGGACCAGCCTCCTTAAGTCCTTGATCACCAAAAATGATGTCATCTAAACAAAGGGGATCGACAGCACCAAAGTCCAGAAGTCAATTCGACTGTGCAACAGCGAAATCAACAGGTACAGATAGTTAGGATCGACAGCACGGACAGATGACTCCAGAAATTACTTAAAAGTGCAGTCTGAAAATAGCTATTTCATTAAAACTGTAAACGAGCTGCTCGTCCAGAACATCACTCTCAAGAAGAAAAACGAGCAGCTCTCAACTCGCTACTAAATAACCAAGGCCATTGACGAAAACCCTCTGACCATGAACCAGAAGAACACTTCCTCTACTGCCAATAGCTCCAGATAGCTCCCTTTCTAGACTTACAAAAAACAACAGAGCAAGAGGAGCGGGTTCGGATCCACGTTCCGAATAAAGAAGACATAGCGCTCGCCGACTTATCGGCTAGAGAGGACCTAGTAGTCGCTTTACGAACTAATGCGTCAGACGCACCGTGTAGAGGAGCTGAGCAATTCTGTATCGCGGATCCGATTCCGACGACGTTTCTGACATGAGTATTTTAATTAATAATATTATGCTCGAGAGATAAGGCAAAACAAAAAGGCTATGTCATGAGCAGAGGTAGCTAAGCAGAAACTTGTACAAGGAGCACCCTTCTATCAAGTTCAAAATAGTATTTCTCGGAGACCTGAGCGTGGGCAAGTCCTCGCTCATCAACCGTTACTTCTTCGACACCTATGACTCTCACGCCAAGCCCACAGTCGGAATTGACTTCGTAACGAAGAAACTGTACTTCGAGAAAAAAACATTTAAACTTAATTTTTGGGATACTGCTGGCCAATAATGCTTCAAAAACTTAATGCCCAATTACTTTAGGGACGCGTCTGCTGCAGTATTAGTGTTCGATGTAACTAGTCTTATCCTCACAAGACCAAAACAGCTTTAATAACTGTAAGCAATGGATTAGTACTCTAAAAGAATTTTCGAGCTGTCAGTATGTTAGTCTACTGGGCAACAAGGTAGACCTCGACAAGCGGGCGGTCTCTCGAGCAGAGGCAGCCTCATTCTCAGAGGAAAATAACTTTAAATTTTTTTAAGTAAGTGCTAAGACTGGTTTTAATGTGAAATAATTCTATAACGATCTGGTGCAGCAGCTCCTCGCATGTGAGGAGAGCAGGCACTCCGCTGAACTCGCAGCTCCAGCCTTCTCCCTCCTTGTCGATAGACTTCCCGCAGCATAATTAAGAAACCGTTAAAGGGATAATTGCAAGTGTTGATTCATTCATGCCAAAAGTTCCTCTCGCAATCGATCGCAGAGGCTTTGCAGCATAGCAACTGTGCTAACTTGTCCCCAGAGCCCTCCCATCAGGTTTGTGCACATACGCTTCAGCAGGTCCCTGATCCTGGACTAGCTGGTTTCGAAATAGTGGTCGACTCCTGACTTCTAAATAGACTAGTGGAGCACGATTAGGCTTTGCTCCTGCTTGAGTATGTGGCGTTCGAAGTTGAGGTGCTGGAGCCTGGCCTTGAGCTTGGCGTTTTGGTTCTCTTTACTGTTGAATTATTTCTAAAGGAACAGACTAAGTTTCACATTCTCTTAAATCTTCTTGGGCTGGTCCCTGAAGAGCTGCGGGAACGCCTTTAGCTCGATCGGCCCGTACATCTAGTTCATCTTGTTGTATGCCTGGTATTCCTTTTGTTATTTTTCCAGTCTGCTGAATGGCTGCTGCAGAACATGTCTCACCACCTTGTTCACCAGCAGGTGTCGCATCAGCTTCTTGCTGCTCTTATACTACTCCTCGAGGCAGACATCCTCTTTTAACATCTACTCCCTCTCCTTGATGGCGTTCTTGGCATCCTCAAAGTGTTTTAGACTGTTAAACTAGTCCCTTTTGACGGAGAGGTCATTATTGCGTTTTTAGCGATCTTCTCTGAAGGAATTGAAGTGGGTGTTAAGTTTGTGCTAGAGCTAGAGACCGCGGTTGATCTCCTCGAGGAGAAGCTGGTCGACTCGCCTGAGCAGATATTTTTAGGATTACAGACTCGTCTTCAAAGAGTTGATATTCTTCTAAATTATCTGGTTATTGTGAAAGCGGAAATTTGCCATGTGTGAAAACGATCTACTCTAATTGCTGATCTGCTCGCACTTCAGAGTGACCTACCTGTGTCTTGCCTTAATATCCTAGATGCGTCTGGAAAGCAACTCTTGCGAGTGCGTTTACTGCTGAATCGCTTGGAGAAGTTACCCGTTTTAGTACTGGACCTTGGTAATTATCTGCTGCTTCTTTTAAAATTCGATTTTGAGCACAGATAGTTCATTTTTGATGTTCATGAGCTTGCTGAGTAAGTACTCCTTCTCCTTGCTTTATTTGGGCTTGCATGACTCTACAATTTTGAGCTTGCTTGATGAATTTGATTTCTATCGGAAGTGATGCTGTGTAGTGAGTTTCAAAGGAGAGAGTCGCTCCATCTTGGGCAAAGAAGAGATTCTGGAGGGACGGTTAGAAAGTGACATGTCAATAAGGAAAGGGGCTACTATAAATGAATGTAATTAAGACAAGTTGACCACTCAAGGTTTGATTTTGAAAATGGCCTTGCCGAGCTTGTTCAGCTATTCTTCGTACTGACGGTTTTATTATTAATAAAGCTTCGACAGTCTGTCTCTCCTCCTGCGAATGAGTTCCACTCTGCCATACTTGAGTTCCTCCTACTTCTGTTTGCTTTACAGCTTGAGATCGTTGAGCTTTTGGAATTTTTACTTGGTCTCGAACCAATTGGTGGCTCTGGCGATGCCCTACAGCTTTTTTGCATAGTCCTCTGCATCCTTGTACTTCTGGGTAACGGCGATTCCACGCTTGATAGCTTACATTATATGATAAGATAATCAAGAATCATTCTGACCGAAAAAGGACTCAATATTCGCAACCAGCTCGCACAGGACCAACATGAACAGCCCAAGGAGAAGGCCCACGATAGGCCTCACGAGGAGTTCTTTGACTCGTTCGAGGAGAGGATAAAGAAAACGATTCAAAAGCCTTAGGCGAGCTAGATCAGGAAGACTTTGATGGATGAACTGAGGGGAAAGGAGAAGCTTAGCAAGTTCATAAAGCAGCGAGTCAACGAGCTGAGCCTTAAGCTCAGCAAGGAGGAAAACGAAAATCGCTTTTACAACAAAATGATCTCCGCAGAGACCTACCTCGAAAAGATTTACAATATTTGGCACAAACAAGAAAAGTCCTTCAAGGAGCTCAACTAGAAGATCAGAAATAGAGTCGAGCTCTTTGAACTTGACACGATAGAGAAGCCATCCTCCGACGTGCAGTTCTATAAGACAAGGTCAGACTTAAGGTACAAGGAGAGACTGAAGCACGCCATGTAGAAAAAGTATCACTTCAGCACCCTGAAGCTCCCGAAGCTAACATAAAGCTTCATACAGAAGGTGAAGTAGGTTTGATCATTCGCATCTTCGTATTGACTTTTAAGTCACTATCAAGTGCATTTGCACGTCCTATGTCGAAGCTTAGAACTCTCTCTGCCACTCCTCCAGTCCCACCCCAATTCTCCTAGCACTCTCCAAATGCCGGAGTGTGTGATCATAGTAGCCTCCACCGTAACCGATACGGTGCAGCTCCTTATTGAAAGCCAGCAACGGACAAATGACCGTTTGGGGGGTCATCAATTTTCCTGGGCTGACTTTAGTTCCAAATTTGGACTTTTCAAGTTAAGTCTTGTTATCAAATTAGTTGAAGGATAATCTCTTGGAGTGAGACTCAATACGAGGAAGACAGAACTTTAGACTCTTTTAGTTAAGTAACTTCAACAAGTTTATTTAGCCTTGGAGTGGGTAGAAGAGGGCAATATTGCCCCTCAGTAGTGGTCTGAGATAGCTGATAATCGCATCGCATTGTTGCTAGGTGGGAGGAAATTGCAATCGTCTGCTTTTGATATCTGCTCGAATTAAATGTTTCATTGCATGACTTCCTCGATCAAGCTCAATTAAAATGAGTAAAGTTGAGTTGATAGAGGCAGCTAATAGCTACTTGGTAGATCATGGAGTACTGATAGATTTATGATTGACATTAGCATTGATAGAGGCGGAACCTTCACAGATATAGTCGCCTACTCTTACAACCAGAGACCCTACATTACAAAGATCCTTTCTGAGCATCATGAATACGAGGACTCCACATGTGAGGGCGTTAGACTCTCGATTTAGCATTTCTTTGGTCCGCAGACACAAAAAAAAATTGATGGTCGCAAAATCAGGAGGCTCTCCATAGGGACAACCATCGCCACCAATGCTTTATTGGAAATGAAGGGATCGAAAACCTGCTTAGCCATTACAAAGGGCTTCAAAGATTTGCTTGAAATCGGTGACCAAACAAGAGCTCAACTGTTCAGCCTGGCTTTGGAAAGGCCCTCACCATTGTACAAACATGTCATCTAGGTCGAATAAAGAGTTTAGCATTGTCAAGGTCGATATAAAGTAGTTAAGCAAGTGGACACAGAAAAGCTGAAGCACGACTTAGAGCAGGCAATTAAAGAAGGTATGTAATCTCTGGCAGTAGTGCTTCTGCACAGCTGCCAGTCGCCTGCACATTAGCTCTTGGTCAAGCAGATGGCTCTCGAGGCAGGCTTCCAGAAAGTGGTGGTATCGCATTAATTCCCCCACGAGAGGGTAGTGGAAAGAGGACTTACGACAGTCCTTTAAGCCTATTTGGGCCCCACAGTGAAGCGGTATGTGGACAAAATTCTCAGTTAATTCGAAAACTAATCCGATTTTCAATTAGCGTTCATGCAGAGCGACGGCTCATTAGTCAGGGCCACCGAGTTCTCGGCCTCAAGGGCGCTACTATCAGGTCCCGCGGGAGGACTGGTTGCTTACTCCCAAATTATTTACAACTCAGAGTTTAACCTTTAAAGAAAGCCAGTGATCGGCTTCGATATGGGAGGGACATCGACTGATGTGTCTCGATTTTAGGGCCAGTTTTAATACGAATCTGAGGCTGAAATCAATGGCAGGAAATTTGTGGTTCCAAAATTACTGATCAAGACTGTGGCAGCAGGAGGGGGTTCAAGATTATTTTATTAGGACGGATTGTTTAGAGTAGGGCCGTAGTCCGCTGGCTCGAAGCCTGGCCCGGTGGCCTATCGCAATAATGGTTGTCTAAGTATCACGGACGCAAACTTGCTGCTAGGACGGCTTATACCAAGCCTTTTTCCGAAAATCTTCGGGCCGACTGGAGACATGCCTCTGGACCTTTAAGCGGTGATCGCCAAATTCTAATAGCTTCGTGCCTAAATTTTTAGGAAAGAAGGAGTTGCTTTGACTGTGTAATAGATAGCCGAGTCCTTCATCTAAGTCGCTAATGAGACTATGGCTGAGGCGGTCAACTCAATCACACAAACCAAGGGACTGGACCCCTCCAACTACGTCCTCACTGCCTTCGGAGGAGCTGCAGGCCAGCACATCTGTGGAGTCGCTAAAAGACTTAAGATCAATAAGATAATAATCGACCATCGATGCAGTGTCCTAAGTGCGTAAGGAATTGGAATGGCCAGACTGCAGTCTTGCGATTAAATGCTATTTTAGTGCCCGTTCGATATGCAGGCTCACCTTCTGTTGCATTAAGCGATAAAGAATTTGGTCTAAAAGCACAGTCAGCAACTGTAAGGTGAAATCAAAACTGAGAGCTGGGTAAAGCTCAAATACGAGGGGAGCAACTGTCCGATTTAGATAAGATTCGGCAAGGACAGCGAGTAGGAATTCCACAAAGCCCACGAACGCACATTTAAGTTCAGTCATCGGTTGCGGAGAGGACTCGTTTTATGTTCTCTTATTGTGAGGACATGGAAGGTTTAGTCCCTGTCGACTTTCATTCCTTCTGATCCAGCAAAGGAGCTACCGTTGTCGCTGACCAATGTCTATCTGGATCGGAGCTGGAGGAATTTAAAGGCATATTCCTTGGGTTTCACGGGTGAGGTCGATGGTCCTGCTGTGATAATTGGGCCGAATACCACCCTGCTCCTTTAACGCGATTGGAAAGCCTCTTCAAATTCATAGTCTATCTGCCTTATGCATCAAATCGCACCAACAGAGCCTGCAAAAAGGTAGAGCCTGGTGGACATCACCATCTTCGGAAATAGATTTATGAGCATAGCCGAGCAGATGGGCATCATTTTGCAAAGAACTGCCATAAGCACCAATATTAAGGAGAGGCTTGATTTCTCCTGTGCAGTCTTCGATTCCCAGGGAAATCTGGTGGCCAATGCTCCGCACATCCCAGTCCATCTGGGGTCAATGAGCCACTGCGTTAAACACCAAATACAGCTGCATGAGTAAGATTGGAGGGAAGGTGATGTGTTCATGACTAACCACCCCAAAGCAGGAGGAACACACCTTCCAGACATCACCCTGATATCTGCTGTGTTTATAAATGACCGAAGATAATTTTACGTGGCTTCTCGAGGCCATCACGCAGATATTGGGGGAATAACACCTGGAAGTATGCCTCCCTTTTCTAAGAGCCTTTAATAGGAGGGTCTAGCTGTTTAAAGCCACAGGATTTCAGAAGGAGGGGAATTTAAGGAGTAAGAAACAGCCTTACTCTTCAAGAAGAGCCGGTGTATCAAAGATAATTTGAGCGACCTGAAGGCACAGATGGCTGCCAATTGCAGAGGGATCACGCTTTTATAATAACTTGTTTAGGATAATTCTTTGGAGAAAGTTCAAAAAATGATGAGGTCAATCCAGCAGACAGCTGCAAACTCGGTCAGTTAATTTTTCAAAAAGCTCAGTAGCGAGGGTAAGCTTAAAATGAGAGCCAAGGATCAGATGGACGATGGAACGCCGATTTGTCTTGCAATAGACCTGACAAGCCAGCAATCATTTAAATTTGACTTCACAGGGAGCGGCTACTAGTCATTCTCGAACTGCAATGCGCCCAAATCAGTCACCTGTAGTGCAGTCATGTACTCTCTGAACTGTCTCATCGGCAGAAAAATACCCCTCAACCACGGCTTCCTTTAGAATGTGAGCATTGTATTTCCGAGCTATCCGTCAATCCTCAGTCCTTCGGATTCTGCTGCTGTTGTTGGGGGAAACGTCCTCACTTCACAGAGAATTGTTGATGTAATTCTGGAAGCCTTCGGAGCCGCTGCTAATTCCTACGGTGACATGAATAACCTTACCTTTGGCGGCAGCGATTGGAGTTACTATTAAACAATCGGAGGCGGTTCTGGAGCAACTGAAGGCCGAGACGGTGTAAGCGGAGTTCAGTGCCACATGACAAATACTAAAATCACGGACCCGTAGATCCTGGAGATACGGTTCCCAGTGGTGTTATAATAGTTCGGTATTAGGAAGGGCAGTGGAGGAAACGGAAAATTTCGGGGAGGAGACGGCCTTATTCGAAGAATCAGATTCAGGGAAAAGGCCTGCCTTTCGTTCTTGGGAGAACGCAGGGCCAGAAGTCCGAAGGGCTTGCTAGGAGGAGAGAACGGGAAGAAGGGACTGACATTCAAAGAAACCCGATAGAAGAAGCGCGTTAACCTCGGAGGGAAGGCCACATGCGAGATGGAAATAGGGGAGTGTATTGTAGTGATGACTTAGGGAGGAGGGGGGATGCTATGAACATTACGAATTGGAACAGGCCTTCCGCTTGTAAAGCTGTTTAAATATTTGAACTGCTAGATTTGCGTAGCATATTAAAGGGGATTATTTTACGAATAAGATCGTAGTGGACCCTTGTTTAGGAAAACATATTGTCCGTAGATTACTTGAAATCGCCGAAAATCTAAGGTGTATCGAAGTTCTGTTAGGACCTTCTATCTTTGGATGCCTCTAACGTAAATAGTTGACAGTGATTGGTCAAATTTTTTGAAAAGACTGAAAAAAAGTTTCATAGGGCTTCTGGAGAAGTAGAATCAGCCCGCTTGTCTTTTAGTGACAGTTAGATTGTTCACTCATCTTACAAAAAGGAAGGGGGGAATAAAAAAGCTAAATTTTGTAAGTTTTTGTGGCCAGAAAATGAAAGTTTTTCTTTAAAGAAATATTCCTTTTTTTCGGGCCACAAGCGTCTATCCAATAAGATGTTCTTATTTGCTGGAATTATGGGCTTGATTTTATTTATTTTGAATTACATGGGTTTTAAAAATATGACATTGATCAATAAAATACGATTATGCATTGGATGGTTATATTTAGCTTCTTTCTGACCAACCTGATCCAATCCTTTTTAATTCCTGACCCCCTCAACACCTACAGCACGAGCTCTATCATTTAGTACTAATGCTCGGGCTTTCCGGTCTGCGTCTTTCAAATAGGGGGTGGGAATGGATATCGATTCTACAACTATGAGTCGGGCATGTTATTAGGCAGCATATCAGGAGGAAATGGAATCGGCCTAATTAAGGGCAGTCCTCTGATATCAATGTATCTGATAGCTCGGGGACCTGCAATTAAAATGATCAGCTTGACTTTGCCCTTGTCTGAAGTACCAATGATATCGACCACTGATACCATATTTTCGATTAGTTTGAGTTCGAACGGTAACATTATTGTGCTGTGTACAATTCAAGCAACTTCATTGACGAAGACTGTAAGAGTATTTTCTTTTTTATTTTCTACTTACAGCTAAATATATTCATAGAGTGGCTGTGGTATCAGTACTTCAGTTAGCGATATCGGACTGATAGCTTACGATTGTACGATTGGTCTCAGAATTGCCAAAAGAATTGGGACATCTTTCTCTGTAGTACAAACTTTGAATTTAGGAATTATCATAAAATTGTAATTTCAGAAGAGCGGTGACTTGCTATTGGTATTGACTGCTACAAACTCAATTATCATCCAATTTGATTTGCAAGGAGGCATTTTACATACATATTATAACCCGACCGCGTACTCAGACGGTGCTATCGGCTCTAGCTTTATCGCAGTTTATAGCAACACACTTCTTTAAGTCTTTGACTTAAGCTTCAACACTGTCCTGAAATCCTACCCAGGTAGTGCTGGCTTCATCCAGATAGTAAGAGCCAGACTCTTCTTCCAGGGAGGCGGAATATACAATATTGAGAAGGGCTGCTAAATAGGGACTTGGCTCTACATGGGCCAATGTGTTTCCTAATGCCCACTAAGTTATAAAGCTGATTAAATTTTGAAGCAGTGCGTCCGCTGCATTTTCGATCTCTAATCACAAGCATGTGTGCTTTCTTGTGCCCTAAACAAATTCTAGAATAGCTTAAAATTTTGTTAGCCCTGCAGACCAGACTGCTCGACCTGCATCAATGCAGTGAGCTGCTAAACTTGCTTTGTAGGATTCGCGGAGTCAACTAATTGCGTACAGGATTGCTTGATTCCGACAAACCTAAAAAACTTAACTGTCGGCAAATGCCAACTATGCACTCAACTAAAATACCTCGTCCAACAATAATGTGTTAATGTGTGCTACAACGGCACCTACCAAAGCGGAGTATTCTGTTTGCCTTGCGTTCAGCCATGTCTACTCTGCTCCGGTGATGTTGTCTGCCTAAAATGCGCTTCTGGTAATTTTTTACATGTAGGATCGTGTTTATCTAATTGTCCTTTAGGATTTTACGCCACTGAAACTTAATGTGAAGCCTGCAGTATTCACTGTTTGAGCTGCAAGTCGGCTCTCAACTCTTGCACTTCATGTCAAACTAATTTCTATCTCCACGATAAACAATGCTTGGTTGACTGTCCATAAAAATACTTTTCTTTTCAAGGGGTTTGCCACTAAGAAAACATAGACTTGGTCAAACTCAAGTTCGAGATTGTTGGCTTGTAAAGTGCCTTCGGATAAAAGCGACTCATTCTTCAGTCCAACCAGAATCTGACTGAGCAGGATCTCAGCTTGTACATATAAATTCAATCAGACTAGCCTTATTCTACGACCTTTTTGACCTCAAAGATGGTAGTGTTCTAATGGAAATGCTCCAGGAAGTTAAGGAATATGAAAGTCACATATGCAGTAAAAGCAGACTCCCAAAGCAGAACCCAGGAGCTCATAAAGTTCCACAAGTAATCCCTCGGAATCTCAAGTAGTTTTACCTTTTCCTGTTAGAAAAGCTATTTTCAAAATATTGACTGGTTCGTCGATTCGGTTGCTTCTTTTGAAAATTCTATATTTCGTCAGCCATACGAAGTTAGATTTCTGGCCTTGTATTTGCTCCCTGTTGGCTTCGCATCAATGTTCAACTTTTACCAACGACAGTCTTCCACAGAAAGCCCTTATATTTCCACTGTTGTAAACTTATTTTCAGTAGGGACATTCTAAGGGCAAAGATGTTGGTCAAATGAATGCTCCTCTCCTAAAAGTATGCTTACGATTTCAAGAAACTTACAGCAGGTTCAAAAGCCGTTCCAGGTCATTCGACTAATCAACATGATTTTAGTTCTACTTTCCTAAATACTCCTGGCCGGTACTTATTTCTTGAGCACACGACTGTCCCAGCCCACTCTGGTAATTTCAGCAGTCTGGTAGGCTGCATAAAGCATTCATTAAATCTCATTTGTGCTAATCCTGAGCGATGTCTCAACAGCCTATTCCCTCTCAGACCCTCAATTCTACGTGAATCTTATATTTTGCACCTACATCATGATCTTCCTCTTGGTTCGCTTCTTCAGAAAACAATCCTTTTGGTTGGCTGGCTTCAATACTGAAAATTACAATAACTTGTTGCCTGAATTCATGCTTTCTCTTTTGACTTGCAAGTTTATCCCGAGACTCTCCAGGTTTTCTCTTAACTACGCTGCTAACTTCAGGCAACTTGCCTTCAATCTGAAATGCTTTACAGTGCTCGCATGCGGAGTGTTCATTTTCTAACCCATTGCCATGCTCATAGCGATCTTGCTGGCTGCAACTTCAAACCTTTTTTTATTATGGCTACTTGACCCGTTCGAGAGAAAATTGCTAAAAAGAACAAAGTTAGTTTCAACGGTGTCTATTTATTTGGCTCTACTCTCCATCTGCTTGAGTAATGTCTTCTAAGCAGTGATGGTTGATGAATTTACAAAAGCCAGACTGACTCTCTCTATGAGTATGGTTTGTTTGGTATCAACAGTGGCTGCGTTTATAACAGAGGGCATTTCGATCGTCCACGAACTGCATTCATTATTCTTCGTTGAATCTGACATCTTGAAGCTGGTTAAGAATAAAGTAAGAATCTGGATTGCTGACAACCTGAGCACCCTCTAGAAGGACGTGCTTTGTAATATGATTTAGTAATTTGAGCTAAACGATGCTAATCTTAGGATATGCATGGATTCCTTGCACTTGGTGGGGAGGATTACATTTTCAAAAGACCAGGCGAGTATTTTCCTAGTGAAAAAGATAAAATTCAACCAAAAAGATTAATTTTACGAAAAACTCAAAAATTTTAAAAATTACGAGGTCGTTTAAAGGGAGATTGAAGATTCCCCCTTGCGCAAATTTACAGAAAAGTTCCTAAAAGACTGCAGCGAAATACAGATTATTACTCGAATTAAGCAAAATTAGCACTAGTTCGGACAAATCGTGGCAATAACTGCTTTTGAGAAATGCGTTTTAATAAACTCAGCAGAAAAGAAGGAATTAAACTTCGTGCCTATCGAGCTGATGAAACTGATTTCCTTTGAAAAATGAAAAAGATTGTTACTAGCTCCGTCGTTAATATATTGCAATAGTTATTGCTTCATAATTTATTTATTTAATATTTAAATTTTTTTAGCCTCAAACTGATATGCATCAACAATCAAACTTTAAATTTCCTTCTTCGTTCTGAGCCCATAATTTCATGTTACTTTGAAAAGCTTGCCCACTCGTTTAACCTTTGAAATCGAATTACTTATAACTAATTTGCTTCATCAATCATTTTAATTTGACTTCACTGGGAGCGACTACTAGTCATTCTCGAACTGCAATGCGACCAAATCAGTCACATGCAGTGCAGTCATGTACTCTCTGAACTGTCTCATCGGCAGAAACACACTCCTCAACCACGGATTCCTTTAGAATGTGAGCATTGTATTTCCGAGCTATCCGTAATTCCTACGGTGACATGAATAACCTTACCTTTGGAGGCAGCCATTGGAGTTACTATTAAACAATGGGAGTCGGTTCGGGAGCAACTTAAGGCCGAGATGGTGTAAGCGGAGTTCAGTGCCACATGACAAATACCAAAATCACGGACCCGTAGATCCTGGAGATTTGGTTCCCTGTGGTGTATTGTAGTGATGACTTCGGGAGGAGGAGGGATGCTATCAGGCTGCCGCTAGTAGATTTTAAAATAATTTGAACATCTAGTTTTGCGTAGCAGGATTATATCTTACGTAGAAGTCTGGATGATTCCCTTAATTTAATCAACACCTAAAATCTAGGGTGTATAGAATTTCTAAGAACCTTCTACTTTTGACAATAAACAAATTCTTCTTAAAGAAAAGCCTAAAGCTGTAAGCAAAACCATATAGCAACTTTTCGATCTACTCAAAATTAAGCTATACTAGTCAATGGACAGCTTAAAGGACTTCGTTCGATAGCCCAGCCAAAGAGCGTAAAACATAATATGAAAACCAAGCATGTTAATGAGCAGAACCCTGAAAATGCTAATGCCAATATGCAAATAGTTGACAAAAATTTAAGAAAAAAACAACAATGCTGAATAGAACTGGAAAATTTTCAATAGGAATCTGGAAAAGTAGAAGCGGTCTGTTTGATTTTTAGTGACAATTTTATTTAGACTTATTATGGAACAATAAAGCCTAATTTGTAAGTTAATGGTACAAATTTATCTTAGAAATCTAAATGAATTGTGACTAGCTGATTGATATGGACTTTAAATCATTTTGAATTTGCCGATTTTAATAATCTGACACTCTTTGATAAATAAGAATATGTATTGTATGGTTATATTTAGCTTCATTCTGCACATCCCGATCCAATCCTATTTAATCCCCGACCCACTCAACACCCACAGCACCAGCTCTATGATTTAGTACTCATGCTCAGGCTTTCCGGTCTGCGTCTTTCAAACAGGAGGTGACAGATTTCGATTCTACAACTATGTAAGTGGCATTTAAATAGGCACCCTATCAGGAGGAAATCAAATCGGCCTAATAAAGGGCAGTCCTCTGATATCTAAGTATCTGATAGCTCGGGGATCTGCAGTTAATTAAATCAACTTGACCCCGCCCTTAACTGAAATCCCAATCATATCGACCCCCGAAAACATATTTTCGATTAGTTTGAGTTCGGATGGCAGTATTGTGGTGCTGTGTACAATTAAACCAACTTTGTTGACAAAGACTGTAAGAGTATATGAATTAATTTCGGGTAGTTACAACTAGATATATTCATAGAGTGACTGTGGTATGAGTATTTCGGTTAGCGATAATGGACTGTTAGCATACGACTGTACGATAGGTCTCAAAATTGCAAAAAAAAATGGGGCATCCTACTCTGTAGTACAAACTTTGACTTTAGGAACTATCGTAAAATTGTAGATCCAAAAGAGCGGTAACTTGCTATTGGTATTGACTGCTACAAACTCGATTATCATCCAATTAGATTCGCAAGGAGGCATTATATATACATATTTTAACCCGAACGTGTACTCAGACGGTGCAATCAGCTATAGCTTTATCGCAGTTTATAGCAGCACGCTTCTTTAAGTCTATGACTTATATTTCAAGACTGTCTTGAAATCTTACCCAGTGAATGCCAACTTCATTCATACAGAAAAAGCCAGGCTCTTTTTCGTTGGAAATGGACTATACTACATTGAGAAGGGCTGCTCTTAAGGCACTTTGCTCTACATTAGCCAATGTGTTTCCTCTTGCCCGAAAAGTTATTAACCTGATTACATTTTTAAAAAGTGTGTCCGCTGCCTCTTCGATCGCTAATCTTAAACATGTGTACCCTCTTGTCCTATCAACAAATTCTAGACCAGCTCTAAATCATGTTAGCCCTGCAGACCAGACTGCTCCACCTGCATTGATGCACTTCTTTGCTAAACCTGCTTTTAAGGATATGTGGAGTAAGCAAATTGCGTCAAAGATTGCTTGATTCCGACAAACCTAAAAAACTTAACTGTCGGCAAATGCCAAACATGCACTCAACTAAAATACCTCGTCCAACAATAATGTGTCAATGTGTGCTACAACGGCACCTACCAAAGCGGAGTATTCTGCTTGCCTTGCGTTCAGCCATGTCTACTCTGCTCCAGTAATGTTGTCTGCTTAAAATGCACTTCTGGTAATTTTTTACATGTAGGATCCTGCTTATCTAATTGTCCTTTAGGATTTTACACAGCTGAAACTCATTGTGAAGCCTGCAGTATTCACTGTTTGAGCTGCAAGTCGGCTCTCAACTCTTGCACTTCATGTCAAACTAATTTCTATCTCCACGATAAACAATGCTTGGTTGACTGTCCATAAAAATACTTTTCTTTTCAAGGGGTTTGCCACTAAGAAAACATAGACTTGGTCAAACTCAAGTTCGAGATTGTTGGCTTGTAAAGTGCCTTCGGATAAAAGCGACTCATTCTTCAGTCCAACCAGAATCTGACTGAGCAGGATCTCAGCTTGTACATATAAATTCAATCAGACTAGCCTTATTCTACGACCTTTTTGACCTCAAAGATGGTAGTGTTCTAATGGAAATGCTCCAGGAAGTTAAGGAATATGAAAGTCACATATGCAGTAAAAGCAGACTCCCAAAGCAGAACCCAGGAGCTCATAAAGTTCCACAAGTAATCCCTCGGAATCTCAAGTAGTTTTACCTTTTCCTGTTAGAAAAGCTATTTTCAAAATATTGACTGGTTCGTCGATTCGGTTGCTTCTTTTGAAAATTCTATATTTCGTCAGCCATACGAAGTTAGATTTCTGGCCTTGTATTTGCTCCCTGTTGGCTTCGCATCAATGTTCAACTTTTACCAACGACAGTCTTCCACAGAAAGCCCTTATATTTCCACTGTTGTAAACTTATTTTCAGTAGGGACATTCTAAGGGCAAAGATGTTGGTCAAATGAATGCTCCTCTCCTAAAAGTATGCTTACGATTTCAAGAAACTTACAGCAGGTTCAAAAGCCGTTCCAGGTCATTCGACTAATCAACATGATTTTAGTTCTACTTTCCTAAATACTCCTGGCCGGTACTTATTTCTTGAGCACACGACTGTCCCAGCCCACTCTGGTAATTTCAGCAGTCTGGTAGGCTGCATAAAGCATTCATTAAATCTCATTTGTGCTAATCCTGAGCGATGTCTCAACAGCCTCATCCCTCTCAGACCCTCAATTCTACGTGAATCTTATATTTTGCACCTACATCATGATCTTCCTCCTGGTTCGCTTCTTCAGAAAACAATCCTTTTGGTTGGCTAGCTTTTATACTGACTATTACAAGAATTTGTTGCCTGAATTCCTGCTTACTCTTTTGACTTGCAAGTTTATCCCGAGACTCTCCAGATTTTCTTTAAACTACGCTACTAACTACAGGCAGATCACCTTCAATATAAAATGCTTTACAGTGCTTGCATGCGGGGTGTTCATTTTCTTCCCCTTGGCCATGCTCATAGCGATCTTGCTGGCTGCAACTTTAAACCTTTTTCTATTATGGAAAATTGACCCGTTCGAAAGCAAATTGCTAAAAAGAACAAAGTGCGTTTCAACATTGTTTATTTATTTGGCTCTGCTCTCCATCTGCTTTAGTAATGTCTTCTAAGCAATGATGGTTGATTAAATTACAAAAGCCAGACTGACTCTCTCCATGAGTTTAATTTGTTTGGTTTCAACAGTGGGCGCGTTTATTACAGAGGGCGTTTCAATCGTGTATGAACTGCATTGTTTATTCTTAGTTGACTATGACATCTTGAAGCTGGTTAAGAATAAAGTAAGAATCTGGATTTCTGACAACCTGAGCACCCTTTAGAAGGACATGCTTTGCAATTTGATTTTGTAATTTTAGCTAAACGACGCTAATCTTAAGATATGTCTAGACTCTATGCACTTGGTGGGAAGGATTAAATTTTCTGAATATCGGGCGAGTTTCTTCCGAGTGAAAAAGATAAAATTCAACCGGAAAGATTAATTTTACGAAAAGTTCAAAAATTTCAGAAATTACGAGGTCGTTTAAAGTTAGATTGACGATTTCCCCTTGCGCAAATTTACAGAAAAGTTCCTAAAAGACTGCAGCGAAATACAGATTATTGCTCGAATTAAGCAAAATTAGCACCAGTTCGGAAAAATTGTGGCAATAACTGCATTTGAGAAGTGCGTTTTGATAAACTCAACAGAAAAGAAGGAATTAAATTTCGTGCCTATCGAGCTGATGAAACTGATTTCCTTTGAAAAATGAAAGTTATTGATTTTGGCTCCGTTTAACAGATCGCTGTGTAATTGCTTAAATTTTTATAAAAATATCTAATTTTTTCTTTCAGCCTTAAAACGATTTACATAAACAATCAAACTTTAAATTTCCTTCTTCTTCCAAAGCCCATGATTTCGTCTATTTGATTCTGATAAAGCTTATCTCTCTTTGCCCGCACCTGTCCTCGCAGGCTCATCACGTTCTCGGCACTTCGCTTGCTAGAAAAACTTGCCCTGTCGCTTACCATTGAAATCGAATTACTGATTGAGTTAAATCTTATTTGCTTCAGCTTTTAACTTCTTGCAGTGACGATAGACTCTTCAGCATCAGCACCATGCTGAAACAAGTTGACTTTGGAGTCGGCTAACTGAACTAGCAGTCCTTTCGACCTCCTAAAGGACGAGGGGTTGTTAATAAGTGAAGCTCTAAAAGATTTGTGGAAATCAGAAGGTTGGTTGTTGAATTTAATTGAGTCTGAATAAGACTCCTCTTGCAACAAATTCTTTTTCCTGCAATCATCATACCTCATCCTATCAGACTTGTAGACTAGCGAAAAAGGTGAACTGAAATTTTCGGGAGAGTTTCTGGTATGTCCATAGATCAGTTCGGGGAGAAATCTCTTTGGCAACCTTGAAGGCTTCTACCAATTCCTATTTTAAAGAAACGATAACATTTATTTAAGATGATCAAAAGAATCTGAAGCACCTCCTAAATTATTGCTGAACAGCACATCAACTTGATTGAAATTCAAATGCCAGCAGCACATAGCCATGGTGCAAATTTATGAACAAATTAAATAGGCTTTTCATCAAGTAAACTTGAGAATCTCCACAGCAGGTTTGCCCTTATCTCTCTCCTCTGGAACTTACTATTCAGGCTAAAATAAAACTTACTCCTAAACAACATCTTATATTAGTTTGATCTCATAGTTCAGGTGCTCGTGCATCTACCGAGCTGAGCGATCGCTTGGAAGCTGGAATACTACAACCACAGCCCCGCTCCTGTGTGGAATAGGGAGGGCCAGTAGTCCCTTGCCTATTATCTATGCGTACCTGAAGCAGTTTGTATACACCTCGAAGTCGAACCTGACCTTGAAAGTCTCTGTATCGAAGACCTTGATGAATTTAATCTTATCGTGTTCGGTTAGTGAAACTACGCCTGAGATGCCAGAATAGCGAAGATTGCTTGAGAGTCGACTCTCTTTTGGCTCCTCCTACTGAAAGTACAGTTTGGTGCAGGCATAGAAGTAGATCTTGTGATGCTGCAGGTGGGTTGACTCGAGTACCTTCTGCACACTTTCCGGAATCGTTTACATTAATCAATGTTCTGTCTAAGCGAGCGCTGCGGGTTCATTTACCGGGAGTATAACTAGGCGAAAACCTTCAGCTTCAGCTTCTTCTTCCTTGCCGATGACGCCAGATTATTCAGATTGCCCACCTTTGCCCCTTTCCTTAAGCTCTACGGCTCCTTGACAAGCAACTAGCAGATCCTCAAGTATCTTCAACTAAGCTGCTAACCTCCTGTAGTTGTCAAAAAATTGACAGTTTAGCAGGTTCGCAGTTTCAGCAACGATTCTCTGCCCTTCTCAAACAGGATGTGTTTTGATGCAAGTATTCAGTTTTAAGGAGATGAGATTCAAACCAAGCTCTGCTTCCTCGCGATTGTTGATGAGGACATCGGTCTCCTTAACAAATTCATGGCAAATTACAAGGCGAAGATCAAGTCCAAACCCGCAACGCAGGAGCTTTCTGTGGTTGAAAGATATCTCCAGCTTGAACCGAAACTACTTCAAATTAAGCGAGAACTGAAACCTTAGAAAAATTAGAATGGACTTACTGTGGGAGCGATTGACTACATAGGCGGAGTTCAGGGAAACCTCGCTGAAGGACATGGAATTTAAACGATTGATGGAGTGAGCGCTTCAGGTAGGTTTGAGAATGGCTTGAAGCAAGGCCTTTTTGAGCTGACCCGGAACAGGCAATCTTAGCGATGCTTGTTCAGGGACGATGTCTTAATTGGATTCTGATGTAATAATTACAGAGCGAATAGAAGGTCAGCAGGTTTGATGAAAGTGGTGTAAAACAAAACGCGAAGACTCTGAGGATAATGTGGAAGTCTTTGAAGGAGGAACATGAAGAGCTTTGTTAGAAACGAAGCTTTATTAAAAAGTAAATTCTTGGACTCAAGTCCCTCGGGTCCTTTCTCGGAAGAATCTGAAGATAAAAAAACATGATTCACATGATTAGTCCTATAATTACTAATGAGAATATGACGAAGTTTAGTGCTTAAATTATTCACCGTACTCATACTAACTCTACTTCCTTACAGTAATTTTAGTAATTTTAGTAATTTTCATCCCGCCTTACAAATCTTTAGTCTGGGGTTATTCAACTGAACTTAAAATTGAGCACAATGTTTTTACCAGATTGTTGGTTAAACTCGTCTTCAAAGACCACTTTGTTTGTGGAAAGAATAAAAAGTTCTAAATTAGAACAAGACCATGCTGAAGAGAAAATTGAATTGTGCTGATGTATGTTAGTTTATTGCTATAAACTGAATTTTGAGTTAAAGCTAGCACATAGAAAGTACAGGATCAAGAATCTGACTTCGTAAGGTAGTAGTGTAACAGCCTGGTCGAAGGGCCTATCGATTATTTTCTCAAAGCATTTCAATTGCTAAAACGGTCATTGAGCTAAATTTGATGACCTGTTCTTCTAAAACAAATACTTTTTAATAATAAATGACAGATGAAATCCATGTTCTGCAACAGCGGTTGTAGTGCTCTTTGGAGCTCAACACAGTCCTCGAAGAGAGAGTAGCTTCACTATAAAAGTCCCTTTAACGAAAATAAAAGATCATGGCTGAGGACCGTAAACGCCTAGAAAAGCAGAATCGCTAACTCTAAATAGAGCTGGACTAGCGCAACTAACTTTTCAGCAAACAGCTCAAATAGATCACACTTCGATTTGTGGCAGAATATTCTTAGCACCCGCCGTCTCAGCTCGTCTGCACTCCCAGTGTAGAGCTTTATTCGGATTAAATCATTCAGAAATTGCAAGATCAGCTCAGAGCAAAATAATAATAAATTTTGGGATTAAGGCAGCGTATTGAACTGGCCGACCTTCATAGCTCGGAATATAATAAAACCATTTAACGACTTACCCAAGAGCTAGGAGCTCAAGAGTCGCAAAATAAGCACAGCATCAAGAACAGTGAGAATTCTAACTTCCAGCTGAGAGACTAGATAGAAAATTATTTGCAGGAGTTAAGGGCCCTAAGTTAGCAGATGACTGAAAAGGAGCGCTAATTAGAGCATTGCACAAGAAAAATTAATTCCATGACCAAATAGATTGAGCACGCCTACGCTGTTATCTAGGAATTAACAGCTCAAATAGCAATCAAATCGACTGAGCTCACTCAGGCTGCGCTCAGCCACGAACTCATTCAAGTAGAGAATTAGCTCCTCAAATAACGATGCATTAACTCCTAGAAAGAACTCGAGAAAATTAGGTAGTAGAAGGCCTAAGATGTTCAACAATGTATCGATGATTTGCGCCTGCAAATTCAAGAGCTCTAAAAAAACTACGGCAATGACCGCGTCTATTTCCAAAAGAGAGTCAGCCTCTTCCAACAACAGAGCCAATTCTTTTTGGAGCAGAAGGAGTTGGCCTAATGCTAACTAAAAAGTAGTAATGCAAGGTGCAAATAATGCTTGTAACAGAAATAGCTGACAATAAGATAACTAAGAGAGTAGATAAAGCGGCTAGAGGGGCATCTAAAAAGTGAGCTGAAAGGGTAGCTGCGCATAGGGGCGAGCTTCAGACGCAAGAAATTTATCTAGATTAGCAATCTGTTGTGACTATCACCATTATACTATATTCAATATTGAACTGATCGCAATCAGCGAAACTCCTACCAGCTTCTCGGGGCTGAAATTCTCCCCGAGCACCAGCACGTCCAGAGCAAATCCGATGGCGATGCTAAAATAGTTGAAACTCATGACAGTCTTGGCGTTGCTCTTCATAATTCCGGCCTGGATATTACTCTGCCCAATATAAGCAAGAGAGCTGAAGCCAACTAACATTACCAAGTGCTTGATCGAGAAGTCTAAAGTAAACTAGTTGGAGTATGTGTGGAGAGATATGGTGGTAGTGATGATATTGCAAAAATAGAAGTAATGCAAAGAGATAAAGCTTTGCAGGTCTTTAAACCATTTCAAGATTGTCATTGAAAAGGCATTTACTACAGCAGCTACAATTAGTAGCCAGCAACTCACAACATAGTTCCTTTCAAGTTTCAAATTAGCCACCGATACAGGGTTTAAGAAGACCAGCACTCCTACAAACCCCAGCAGTGTTATCAGGAATGTCTTGAACTAGACTGGAGTGCTAAATACTATTTTTTCAGTAAAGTGGGTGAAGACTGGACTGAGCATCCATATTGAATTTAAAATTGTAATTTAAAGGTATTACAAAACCCCGAAGTGGATGAGGGCAATCATCGATGCCATCAGTGAGCGGAGGATAAGCTTGATTTCCAGAGACTCCAGGCTTTGTGATTATTTGATTTTGGCATAAGCCCCCAGCTTTAGATTCAAACAGATATTGAACACACCTCGAAAGGTCAGGGCAAAGTGGATAGGAATTTGCGATTGAGAAATCAGCTTTATAAAGTACTGTGACAAAACAATAGCAGTATAGCCAAGGACTGCCTGCATTTTGGCCTCTTTCACTTTCGATTTATCTTCCATATAGGCTTTATTAATGAGCTGTTATCAGCGCGAGTTCAATGAAAGCTTCAGCTCCATTGGCGAAGACTTCAGGATATCAGGCGTTAGGGAGACTCTCTTCCTTAAGGATCAGCTCAAAGTCCAATAAATGACAATAAAGCGACTGAGCATCTAGAGGGAGGATCTATTCATCAGGTGTGAGCAGTTGAAGGGGTAGATCATTCTGATGTAGGAGAAATAGAGATAGCATTTACTTATTATCCAGCGTGTCCAGATGGAGACTTAGTCAGTCTCTGTTTTGAAGTAAAAAGTTTTGATCGAAATGAAAAAGGCGGAATCTAAGGAAGCTGAGCTTGCTTTTCTTAAAAAACAATTATCTCTGGAAAAGTAAGTGAACTAACGGCTTTCTACAGAATTGAGGACAATCAAATAAGGGAAGAGGGATCAGAAGGAGTTCAAATTCGACTTGCAAGGCAAGAACTAAGGTGCAATTAAAGTCCTCGACTTATAATAGTCCAAATAACTATTCCCTAAGTTTAGTAGTGCAAAAAAACAGACTACGTTCAGAGCATCTGAATCTCTTACTGCTGAGCAGGCACATGAGATATGCACACTCTATAATGTTTCTGCTGATATTAAAACTTATTTGGCAGCTAGCCTAATCAGATTTACCAACGAGATAGATCCATAGGCAGGTTTAAGTCTGTTGTTTTCCTTTATAAGAGTGTTTTTGCAGATGGTGAGTGTACTACACCCCTCAGACTTGCTTTAAGGGTTCAACAGCAAGTCCTTAAGAGTGCAACTAAAAGACGGGTGGAAACTCATAAAATAACTCGTCAGGCGAGGGCTCAAGTAGTTTTAATGATCGATTCATTGACTTATTCATATCACTTCCTTATAATATATTATGTTTTGCAGGGCACTCCGTCAATGTCGTCCACCAGTGGCAGCGTCTCAATAATCTTGTTCCTATAGCCAGGTAGCTTCGCTACCTAGTTTAATCCCAGGAAGAGAGTTGTGATGTTGGAATTGTGAGCAAGTCGGTCGATATCAGCTAAATTATCGATCTTGTTCGAATTTAGATAGAGATGCTATAGCTTACCTAGCTTCTACAGAAAACTAATTTCCTTTATTTTATTGAGGGAGAGGTCCAGCAGTTACAGATTTTATAGCTGATGAACTCCCTCCGCAGTCTAAAGCCAGTTCTCCTGCAGAACCAGCTATTGAAGGCTTTCCTTTAACACGAACAGCCCCTCGTCCAGGCTCTTCAGCTTGTTTGCTGCCAGGTGCAGAGACTTCAGTTTGGTGAGGGGCTCGAGGTTTTCGACAAGGGTTATCTTGTTTTTGCCCAGGTAGAGTTTCTAGAGCTAGGGTAGCTTGTCGAGGTTTTAAATTTTCTAAATTTTGTTGGAGCCGAGCTAAAGGAGTTTAAGACGCGGGAACGACAAGTTCTCGATCAATTTAATTTTGTTGCCGAGCAGGTAAAGCACTTCCAGCTTGTCTAAGAAGGTGAAGTCCGAGATCCGCTTAATATTGTTGAAGCTGAGGTCTAGAAGCACCAGCTGTTTCAGTGGCTCAAGGCCTTAAATAACCTTAATCTTGTTGTCGTATAGATCGAGCTCCTAGAGCTCCACTAAGTCTTAGAGTCCTTCGATCTTCTCAATAAGATTTTTCCTAAGACAAATCTTCTTCAGAGCCTTAAAGCCCTTCAGGTTTTAGATCTGGGGGATCCTGCAATTGTTGAGATAAACTTCATCGGCGGAGTAGTCCAACTCGATTTCGACCCCCATGCGGTACTTGCGGAGAGGCTCCTGAGTCTCTTAATTTTGTGTAATTTAGCTCATAAAATATGCTTGTAGTCATTAACGTTATTTTTGAATGAACTCGGATATAGACCTAAGGCTTTAGCAAAACAAACTCAAAATTTAAGTCAATTCCCTGCAGACTTCCCTCGCTCGCCTCGTCCTTGAAATCTCCAGGCTCATTGGCAAGGACCAACACTTCTAAAAATAGCCCCACAAGTTGTGCTAATAGCTCATTCAGTTCAGTAACAGAATATCGTTGTAAAGGTTGTAAGCTATCAGTCTCCGTGAATAAACAAATCGTCTAAAGACAATCCTAGAAAGCGAGCAGGCCAATTCGATGGTGATGAAGGAGCAGCACTTCGCCCTCCTCGAGAGAGAACGGAGTTAGAGGTAGTCTTGCTTCTAGCTGTAGGAGACTATAAAAGAGTTACGAATTGAGCTGTAATAAGCTAGAGTGCAGGAAAAAATTAACATCGAGTCTCTAAAGTTCCAGGAGTAGGAAATTTAAAAACTGAGGCTATAGACCAAGGAAAATTACATTGAAATCGAGCGGATGAAGGAGGAGTTCAGCAAGTTTGTTCGAGTGTCCCATTAAGATCAGCAGGTCATCTAGCTAAGGCTTATCAATTAACGACTATCAAGCTAGATTAATTAGCTGCAAAACCGAGTCAGACTCGGAGAGCAGTCGATCTAGGAGCTGATCTAAGCCGAAATCAGCTTAAAGTTGCAAATAAAATAACTGTCCAGCAAGATTGAGTAGCTCTTGAACTAGTGCGAGGCCTATCAGAGGTAGATCAATGAGTACAGACTTAAGGTAAAGTAAGTCTGCTAGCAAAAGATCATCAACGAACAAGTCAAGTGGAAGGCAAGAGTTAGCCACCTTCTCGCCTAGCTGTAGTAGCTAAAAGCCCTTTCCGAAGAACTCAAAGAGAAAATGTCACATGAAATTATAATCTCGTTTAGTCTATTGGCTGAAACAGTTTCAGCGTCAATAGAGCCTCTCAAGAAGGCTAAGAGCTTAGAGGCGTAATGCCTGGCTAAGACTGTAAAGTAGATAAGCGCATAATGCAACCGACTCAAGAGCGAGATAAAATAACGCAAAAAGCTGAGGAACGAATAGTCTATGCTAAGAGATAAAGAGAATCTATATTAGCCTAATCTTCTGCTCAACTCGGACACAGACTACGTGAATAAACGAGAACGGGCCTAGCGAAGCTACCGACTCCTCAAAGAGAGAGAGGCCAAGCTCAGGGACAGCTACGAGTGCGCCACTCTCCGGATCTACTAGTTAGAGGAAACCCTGCAGATCAAGAGGCTCTAATGCGATCAGGAAATCAGCAAGTTGAACATGGGCTTCACAGCGAGAATTAGCAATCTTGACTCAGAGAAGAGCCAGCTCTAGAAGGAACTCTAGCTCAGAAGTAGGTAGGTAGAGACATTGAACCGCAAACTAGCAAGACAGCGAATAGAGGTGGAGGGACTGGTTCACTCAGTGCTCGAGGAGCTGTAGATTCTGGAAAGCAAGGGCAAGTCCGAGCGGTAGTCGAATCGCACAGAAGCCCGCTTCAGGAATAGGAAATGAGTTAAAATCGTTATTCAGTTAATTAATAATGGAGCAATTTCCTGTCAGTCCCTGCCTGTTCCACCCCTCTCAGCTTCTCAACAAGTTTTGCTCAGACTCCAGCTGTCTGCTCCCCCTCTGTCCCGACTGTCTTCTGCTCCACCAGCAATAGCACAAGGATCTCAAAAGTCCCCCTCAAATCGAATAACTGAACACAATGATAGCATAAACAAAGTCGAAACTGATGACCCTCGGGCAGCCCTTTTTCTTCGAGAGTTTCCAAAGCCAATCGGAAAGCCTAAAACAAAGATTGAAGCGATTTGTCGACGAAATCTTTTTCTCAATCGACCAGCAAGTCAAACTAAGGAGAGTAATTAATCAAAATGCCAATAGTCTAATCGAGTCCCTCTACTCCAGACGTGCCATGAGGACCCTAATTACTCTGAGGCCCACCAACCTCGACAGAGGCTTCTCGCCATTCAACTTCTCCCTCTTTTAGCAAAGGCTTAAATAAATTATCGAAATGTTTTCGATTCCCAATGAATCTTTCCAACTCTCTGACCTACTCAAGAGCAGCCTCCACTCCCGCAAGGAGGAGATCGATAAGTAAAACATTTAGCGTGGCAAAAGCAAGCGCTCAGGAATCGAGGTATGCAGCAAGATTAACCGGCCGAACAGCAGCCACATGGGCCTGGGGGCGATGCTGCAGTAGCGCATGTCCCGAGGAGACCTACTGAAGTAATCGACCCAACTGCAAACGAACGGGAATGAGTGAATGGCACTATAATAACTGCTTAATGGGAATAGGCTGCATTTCCTAGCAAACTAAGAATGTCAAGTCCAAGATGGCAGAGGTTTCTAAGTCCAGGATTTAATCCCAGCAGGGATCTCTCCTCGATAACTCGCGAGTCGAGAGCTCGCGAGTCGAAAGCTCGCACTCTAAGATCGTCGGTTCTCTGCTACTGACTATCCCAAAGGACCCCATCGAATAGAAAAAGCCGATGTTCTCTTAGAGCAGGGCAGATAAGTCCCTGCTGAACGAGGTGATCTAGTAGGCTCCAAGCAACGAGGAGGTCGATTAACAAAACGAGCGGATTCCCTTAGTACCGTTTCCACTCTCATAATAAAACATTGACTTCTCAAGGAAGTCCTATCGACTTCACGAGGACTTCCTTGGTAGAGAGGACAGGTCACCCCTCAAACCCATGAATTAGTCCTTTAACAATTTGTCGAGGAATGCGACTCGATCTGTGGATTACTCCCAATTCAATATAAAGCTAGAGCAGGCTCCCCTGAAGCCTCCTCCGTCCGGCCCAGAGTCCGAAGACGATATCCTCTAGGAAGAGCATATCAACCAGATATCAATAAACCTTTACAGGACAGAATTGAAGTACTGATAGAAGTCACTTGGGCAGTCCTCTCAATTTCTGAACAAAAGACTTTTATCGTTCTGGAGTGCACTATTTTAAGGTCTTTTTCTAAGTCCTGCTCTTGCTGCTCAGACTCTCGCACTACGATTCACTGCGTCTCGACAGCCTCACGTTCGTTATTGATAGTATTTTTCCCAACATCTATCCAAGAGCTTAGTCAAGGGGTTAGGTACTGACTCTGAGAGTCAAAATTTACGAAGTCTTCTCCTTTATTGAGATGAGTTTTTCTTAGTAGTCAGCCAGCTTACTGAAATACCTTTGCATGATGTCGTTGAAATTTTAACTGTTAATCTGGCTGATGATGTCATCGTAGTATTGATTCACGTCATGCGAGTACCTGCTCAGGTTGGCGTCAGTGGACCTCAAGAAATGTCTGACTGACTGCATATTCTGTGTGGCATCATCCAGTTTTGACTGCAGGTTTTTTAGCCATTCCTGCTTGTGTTACTCGAGCATCATGTAGATCTCTTTGAAGGCGGACTAGAGTATGATGAGCTCCTCCTCATAAAGTTTCCTAAAGTTATGCTGCTCGTGCTAAAGAGTATTTTCGCAGATGGCGCAGAGATCCTTGGCGGCCTGCAATTTGTTCTTGAATAAAGAGAGCTCGAGCTGTTTGCGCTTTTCTTGTTAGCTTTTTACTTTCTTACTCGGCGGTGTCGCTTCTTTTCGAGGTCCTCCCTCTGCTTCTCGGGAAGTCTTCTTCGTCCTCGTCCTAAAGAGTAGCTTGGCGCTTTAATTTGGGATTTTTTAAAAACTCGAGGTTGGGAGTCTGCGCGACTTTCCTTTGGGGCAGGTTGATGGTGTTCACATTCTGCTCATAATTTTTGAGAGTGATGTTGGCGAATGAGAAGGGGATAGTGACAGGCTTTTTGGGAGGGATATTGTTCAATTTATACGGGTTGGCATCGAGGTCGACCTTGGACTTGTGGTTAAGGAGTGGAGAGGGGCAGTCCTTCTTTGCCTTCATTCTTATTTTAACGGTTTATAAGTTCAAATAGAAGAGATGGGTTGATTATTAATGGAGAAATAAGAGAAATCCAAGATCTTGTGCTGCGGCATCAACAATATTTACAGTTACAACCTTAACGATCTGATCGGCCGAGGGACTCAAGCCGAGGTCTTCAAAGGATTCAGCAGGAACCGACAAATGGTGGCGATCAAGATCTTCAAAAAGACGGCAGAGAACGTGTCATCCCTTAAGGAGCAGTTCAACCGATTGAGCAAGCTAAATCACCCTAATATAGCCAAAGTATATTAATGTGTATAGACTGAGCACAACATCTACTACATCATGGACCTCTTCAACTCCGACCTTGGAGTATACATTGCCACCTTCAATCTCGATAGCTTTGCCGTCATGACTATCTTCACCCAGATCCTCAGTGCCCTCGTCTACCTCCACTCCAACCAAATCCTCTACCAAGACCTCTCCTTCAAGAACATCCTCATCAAAAACAACATCCCCTACCTCTCAGACATCAACGTCGACTCCTCGAAAGTAGTTCACTCCCCCTATTATTCCTCGCCGTAGCTGCTAATAACTCCTGAACCGATTTACGACTAGAGGTCTTTAACGTGGTCATTAGGAATCCTCCTCTACTGCATGTTGTTTGAGAAGCCTCCTTTCTCCCAGAAGTTGACCACCAAATAGCATTTGTAGCACTTATCTTTGCATTTCAAACCGCATTTCAAACTCGATTAGACGGTCAAACTGGAGTTTCCAGGTGCCGCTGAGATCATCGAAAGGTGCTTGACTTACGACAAAATTGACAGGATCACACTCACCTAACTTAATTCCATGAGCTGTCTGCGCAAGTACAAGACCGAGTCCGAGCTATTCAAGAGCATGAAAATGAACGTAATTCAACGGCATTGCTCTCTAAGTTCATTATAAGCAATGATAAACGCGTAGTCGAAAGTAATAACGCTAAATTAGGTGAGCAAGAGAAATAAGGACCCAATAAAAGAGAAATTCATCCTGATAGCTAATTTGAGAGGCAAGTTCTAGCAATTTGCATTAACCTTGAAGGCCAACAACCTCAAGCTCAAAATCAAACTGACCACTCTCTGCTTCTTGATTTTATGCAGAATTAGGGTCCTCCTCAAGGACATCACTGTCTTCCTCGCAGAAAGCAAGACCAGTCATGAAGCTCACAAGGCAGACCTTCACAAAGAGACTGCTCTTTTCAACAAATATTTCGAATCTTTCAACAAATCGAAACTTAAAGAATAAGTTAGCATGCAGCAATTTTACAAATGCAGCTGCGATACTTGGAAGATACTGCAAAGCTAATCGTAAGATGTGAAGAAGGCGTTTTTGGAGCTACTGCTAAGTTTTTAACTAATTTTCGAGAAGTAGCTGCCGAAGTCAAAAAAAGAATGCGAGTCCACTGCTTAGTCTATTGAATTTTGCATGGCGCAAATCAAAAGATGTATTTGATATTTATTTTTATCACAAGATCACTGACTCTTGCCACTCGCCCTGGAGGTTAGTTTGAGAGATCTGGTACCACGTGCATTTTATATATTTTTCACAAGATCACTGATTCTTGTCTGTCGCCCTGGAGGTTCTTCTGGGGGCAGATCTGGCATTTACGTATTTTGCTCTCCTCGCTCACATGTACCTACTCTCCTAGCACGCTCTCACAAACTTGGCTATACTTGCCAAGCTTGCTGCACCAGCCCACGATCGAGTCGCTCACTAGGCAAGCCTTCATCAGCTTTGAATTCGCATAAACCGCTGAATTCCTTACTCTGACCGCTTTTCCGATTTCACAATTGGGGCCAATAACAGCATATGGGCCGATTTCAGCTGTCTAGTCGACCTTGGCAGTGGGGTGAATGAGGGAAAAGTTATTGAGCCTGGTTGGGTCTTTGGAATGAATAAAATCGAGGTGTTCCTTCTGACCGCTGAGGTAGTCCTGAGGCTGGCCAATATCCCTCCAGTAACCCTCAACAGTGCTGAAATGGAGCAGGCCTTCCTAGGCGAGCTGCGGAAACAAATCCTTTTCTATCATGCTAAAGCCTTCCGGTATGCGCTAAATTGTTTTGATGTCAAGAACATAAATCCCTGAGTTTATCAAATTGTTGACGTAGACCTTTGGCTTTTCAACGAACCTGGTTATTCTTGTTCCGTCGGTCACCGCCACTCCAAACCTGCTCGGATCCTAAACCCGCGACAAGTAGATTGTCGCTAGACCCTTGCATCGCTTGTGCTGCTCAATCAGGTTCTTGAGTTTAAAGTCGCAAATGACATCACTATTGAATACAAAAAAGAGTCCTTACTAGTTTCCCTAGCAGATCTGATCTCTGGCAAGTTTTATCGGACCTGCAGTTCCAAGCGGCTAGTTCTATTTTGAGCAGGTTATTTTCACTTTGTACTTTTCACAAAGTCCCTAAATGCAGGCTATTATCGGCTCGGGTTGGTAATTGATGGCGAGGATGATATGTGTAACCCCGACTTAGGCCAGTGCGGCGACCTGGTACTCGAGGATGGGCAGGTTGCAGAACGGGACTACTGATTTCGGGATGGAGAAGGTGAGCGGCCTGAGCCTTGTTCCATATCCACCTACCAATATAAGTGCCTTCATTTAATTAATGAGCTAGATTCCGGTCTACTACTGCTTCCAGAATTCGCCGCTGCACTCCTAGTATAACATGAGGCTGCTCGTATTGCAGTCGCCCGACCGCACCAAGATCAAGATCGCCAACGTGCTGGCTGTGATTCCCGAGATCAGGGAGCGACCATTCCACGCTCGGTTCAAGGCCCTATTTTCGTAGAAGGAGCCACAGATGTAATAGTGTTAACTAGAGTGGGGTGGCTTGACGTCTCCAATCTAAAGTCACGAGTGCCTATCTACAAGGACGCAATTTACATAAAAATCCTACTGCTCGACAGCAATTACTCGAAGATTTACGTTAAAGAAGTGGTCTAGTAAATTCTTGAAATTAGGTCGCCGCAAAAGCCTGACGCGCGAGCTTCTTTCGCCAATACCAATCTCCTCTTTTAGGAGCCTGTAACCTCTCGCAAGCCTTAATCTGGGGCGGAAACCCGAAAAGGAAAAGCCGAGCTAGCAGCAACAAGCGTGTAGCTCAACGAGAGCGATAGGCGGAAGATCGAGAATATCTTAAAAGAAAAGGAAAAATAAAGATAGCTTTAAGAAGAGAAAAATCAGCAAGAAAAGTAGTAGGCCGATTAACTCAAGTAGGAGATCCAAAGCAAGGTCGCCAAGTGGGCCTTCAATGGTGCAGTTTAAAATAGCATTAGGACACTGCTCTGCACTCTACATGAAGTACTTTGGCCTTAGGCCAAGTGGGTGCCCTGCGGACTCAGCTAAGTCTTGAGCGAGTAGGGCCTTCAAAAGCGGTTGAAGTAGGCGAAAATGCTTGTACATCCTGACAAGAACAGAAACAAAGGAATTTCCATAAAGCTGCTTTCCAAAAACATTTTCTAAGTGATCCTTAAGGCCAGTAGGGCGAACGCATGACTCACAAAAAATAATACATTAGCATACTCAGCAGCAGCATTGTCCCTTTGTATTTAAAACAAAAAAGTAATTTCTCGCTGCTGCTTTCTACTGCCGACCCTTAATCTCCCTCGTTAACGCTCAAGCAGATTGAGAGCCCTTCGTAGATGTTGTGATCATAGTCGTCGTAGGTGGTGAGTTTTCTCTGGATGTGCCCGTAAAAATAAGTAGGTGATTTGCCAGCGTTTATGCCAAAGACATTATTGACATTGTTGAACTTCTGGTTCTAGTCAGTGACGTTGTCCTCCAAAATAGTCTTTTAATCACGGAAGAAATAGTCTCCGATCAGCACTCTGCTAGCCTAGCTGCTCATCAAAATCAAGTCCTGGATGGTGTCGACTTTATCGCCGATGAGTAATTTGAACCTAGCTCGGAAGGGTCTGGGATTTTAGTTTGTGACTCTCATCACAATGGCCAGATTCATGTCCCCGAGAATTTAAATGTATTATTGGCTTTGGTAGAGGCTAATATTGTAGTTATTCGCTGTAGAGTTGCTTTTAAAAAGTGCCGAATCAATGAAATTGCCGATGTGTCGATCCGAGAGTCCCTTGTCGAAGAGTAAATCAAAGGTGTGAAAAAACCCACAGACTGGATCTTTCAAGTTGTCGTTTACTAAGTCGATATTGGCATAGAGGCAGGCCTGGAAGATGTTATTGGCCTAGAATTTGATGTTCCTGGCAGACTGGTAATCATATTAGATGAGGTTAAGGAAGGAGACCCTGCTGGTTTAATAGAAGACTTACACTGACTGGTTGGCGAGGACTTGACAATTGTAAGTCAGTTTTGTCTAGTTCATGTAGACGCAATCGTTCGCCCCCTTGCTGTCATAGAATACTACGAGCAAGCTATAGATCACAGGCCTTGCGTATATCGATAGCTGTTGCTGATCACCCCTGAAATAAAGCAAGGTATCCAAGATGTTGAAGGCCAGGGAAGACGACTTGTGCACGAGCAGCAGTAAATAAATCATCATTTTTTTAAAGCCTGGAGCTTGTTCTCCTGATTGAGGACGTCGGCCCGCAATTTATTCTAGACAGCGGCTAGCTTTCTCAGCAAAGACTACAATTACTCCCTCTTGGATAGGAGTTCCTTGATCTCTGTTCTGCTTTTCTGCTGCTCGATCAGCCTTTAAAGCTCTGCATTCTCTTTATTGAGTTAGACAATCCTTTGTTCCCTCGTCAGAATCAAAGTTTTTTTTTTCTGTAGTTACTCTATTTCAGAGAGCAGCTCTCTCTCAATCTTCAAAGAGTCCCTGAATCGGGGGAGAGTAACAGGGTCACAATCTACACCCTGACCAAGATGCCTGATATTCTAGAGGATGATTGATGATTGGTAGGTTATTTGCTTTAATTGCTTATATAAATCCTTAGTTTCACTGTCAATTATCATTATAATATGGACTATTCTGATTGATAATAGTAATCACTCTCTTGTTAAGAACCAGTTCTCCTGCACTCGCTTGCTCTTGCCCATCAGTTTGTGCTTATCGCTCCATGAGTTTCTTGGCTAGAAGGACTGAGCCTCACCTCTCAACTAGACATGCAGCATAGGCTCCTTTAGTTTCTTATAGAAAGAATCCATTGCGGAATTCTATTTATTTTTGGCCCTATTAACAGAGAACCTCTTCTTAAGCAGTCTCCCGAAGGCAGTCTCCATGATCCTTTTGATCTTGAACTGCTTTTCGGGCATTTTGTTCTGCGGCATCACAAACTAGGCATAGCACTAGGCCTTGCCTGAGCTTGCCTGCTCTGGAAGCGTGTTTAGTCTCTCGCTGGATATCAATTTTGCTTTTCTGAGTTTAAAGGCTTTATTAAACCGAAAGTCACTAATCTCCTTTTTGGGAGGCATGCTGCTTTTCTTATTTTAGATTGTGGGCCATGGCGATATAAACGACGAGTCTGACGAGTAATTCTAAAATTCAGAAAGTAACTGCAGTTCCAAGGAGTGGTCCTTCTAAAAAAAGCCGTCCATTAAAATTATTAATCAATGCAAATTTAAAGGCAGCTATTTAAAAGAGTGGTGGTGCCGGACCACCTGGCCAAGATCCTAATCATCCTCCGTTTAAATCCGGAATAGCTATCCTAAACCGATATTTAAAATGATATTAAAATCCAACACTACCACAAAAACCAGGTCATCATAAAGGAAGGCGATTAGATTAACTAACTGTACCTACTCGTAGATGGAGAGGCCCTCCTCTTTGAGTCACTCGAAGACTATGAGCATAAGCATGTCAGTCCTAATCCTTTCCGCAACTAAGAAACTATGGAAAATCCTGTCATCGGAGACTTCAACCTGCTTAAGAAGCAGCCGCGTTTCCCTAGCACAATCGCTGCGAGCGTGGCCTCGATTGTGGCACAAATTTCAGGAAAGCTTATGGAGATGAGTCTACGGCAGATAAACAATAACTACCTCCGAGTAAAACAATTTATGTAGAGCCACTTGCCCAAGATTCTGACGTTGTAATCCGAGAGACTGACTTTCTCCTGTCTCAAATATTTTAGTTTTGAGCGACACTCCTCTAAAACAACAGTCTTTAAATAGAAATCTAAGACCAAGTGTCTTGTGTTCCTCGTCGAAGGGAAACTCTAGCTGATTAAGAAGAAGCAAACTAGAATTCATTCCCTTGCCGTTCTAGACCAGAGCGGCACCATCATCTGCTTTCCCAGCAACTAATAATCCTTCTTTTAATGCAGGTCTACTAGCTAATTGCTTTTGCTCAAAATTCCTAGCACAGCTTTGAGAAGACTGCCCTGGAGCTGGCGCAACCTCTTTGAAAAAGAGAAGCTAGCTTTCTTGCAAAACTCGAAACTTCGAATGGAAAGGTTCAACAAATCTGAAAGACAACTCGAGTAGCTAAATTTCGATTCCGGCCAGTCATAATTGCCCCGCATAAATAGGCTCTCAGGAATAAATAGTCAAGTCTTATCTGATCTTCTAGTAAACTCGAGGTTACAAATGTAAAGGCTGTCGATTTTAGCTCCCAATCAGATAGACAACGTACTTGCCAAGCTCAAGGAGAAAGACATCAGCAAAAGATTCAAGAAGATAGAAAACAACAAAAAACAAATTCTTGTTAAAGAGAAGCCTTCAGTTGGTAAAACTGTAAGCAAAACCAAGTAGCAACTTTTCGATCTCCTCAGAATTAAGCTATACGAGTCAATGGACAGCTTCAAAGACACCGTTCGATAGCCCCAGCCAAAGAGCGTAAAGCAGAATATGAAAATCAACAGCATGTTCAAGAGGCGAACCCTGAAAAAGGACTTTTTCCAGTAGTCTCTGCTTTAGATCACATCCTGAAATCTAATAAAATAATATATCTAATGAAATTGATCATAGGATATGTCATACTACTTTCTTCGCTGCTGACTGCTCTCCAATTCAACCGCTTCATGCCTCAGTGGGTCATCGCGCTACTCACTATACCTCCTCTAGCCTACTTGCTCTACCGTACTCTACAACTTTGCTGGAAATAGGCACAGCCCAACTAATGGATGCTTGTAATCAAGAGTGGTAAGCTCCATAGCTCAGGGGTAGGTATCAAGGGCTATTTCCCACCCTGGTACACCGTGGTTACATTCCCTTCAAAGATCCAAAAAGTGAATTTCACTGCCAACAACATCACCAAGGAGTACCAAGGCGTATAGGTCAAGGGCTTTGGGATCTACTCTGTGTATCGTGAGGAGGAAGGACCGTTCAAGTACTATCGCTATATGCAAGTCGGGACAACCGATAGCCACATATCCAGTCTTTGTTAGTGCATCGTCAGGCATAATATATCCATATCTTCTATTGACGAAGTGCTCTTCGAGCGAGCTAAAATGAAGTCCAGCATCTAGAAAGAGCTCAAGAAGCAGCTCACAGGCTGGGGAATTTGGCTCGAGACTGTCTAAGTTACGAGTGTGTAGATATGCTCCAGGACCACATTCACAGATAAACAGGCGTAGACTCGGATGTAGGCTCACCAGAAGGCAGAGATAACCTGCATTTAGAATTAATTTGAGACGAAAAAAAATCAAATTTAGTCGCAAATCAAGGTCAAGAAGTCCACCATTCTAAACGAAACCAGTCGTGTCATTGCCAATCTCAATGAAGAAATCAAGCGCAAGACTGCCGAGTTCAACTCCTACAAGAAGACACTCGCCATCAAGAAGGAAGGGCTTAAGAAAAATCAAGAACTGCGTTAGGCTGAGATGGACAAGCAGGACAAGATTCGGATGGAGCAGTTCTAGGACGAGAGACGCCGTAGCTAGATTGAGATCTAATTCCAAATAAACCTGATCCGCAACCGACTGTAAACCGAGAAAAAGCAGATGGAGTCCATCAACATGGAAAAGTACTAGCTCTAGACTCTTTAAAGGATTTACAACGATCTTAAGCTCAAGGATGTCAAGTTTAAGCAGTTCATCGGGCCAAAGGAAATTCAGGGCGGCATCGCGCAGATCCTCCCCGCCATCAGTATGCTCAAAAACGAGATTTCTGCTTGAAATTATTATAATCAATATTTGATCGAAGCCCCTCCCAAAAATCCTAACGCAAAAAACACTACGAGGATCGATATGTAGTAAATCGAGGCAGATTCCTCGTTAGTTCTTAGCTGTTTCTCCTTATCCATTAGTGTCTTCCTTCTATTGGAAATCTGACCTCGCACGCCCCTGACCCTTGCTTCCTTCTAGTTTTTAATATGGGAGGTCTATTTTAAAGGTGACATAGAGTTGGCCTGGCAATCTTAGGAGATGCCCTATTGCTGCCAACCCTGCCGACTTTTCTCTTAGATGTTGAAAAATGGAGATGTCTTCTATATATGTATAGCCTAAGCCCTCTATTCGCCTTAAAAATGCTGGCTGTGACTTTGCTGCTAGAGTTATTGCATCCATGTGTTACCTGCCGATTATAAATTTATTTAGCGACTGTGCTCAGCTTATCCGTGCTCGATCAATCTTTAATGCGACACATAAGATCTATATTTAGGCTGCTCGCTCTTTATCTACTGGTCATAGGTTCTATGCGGTTAATCGACATAGAAACTAGCAGGCGGATGCAAGTTTTAATTATTTTAATTTTGATAAAAAATCGTGCGGGAGTGGATTGCTTAGTCTTAGGGTTAGGATTGGTGTTTGGGGAGGTACTCCTGGGCCTGCTATTAGGACATCTAATAGGGCCGCTATTATTCCTAACATACTTATTTTTCAGTTCTTTTTGAATAAGCCTATTTGAAGATATATTGCTATTTTTCTGGTTCTAATTTGTTTTAGGGCTTGCTCGTTATCGCATATTACTCGCCTTTAGAGGTAGTTTTCTTTGGCTCAATGTCAAGCTGCTTCTCTGCCTGCATGTCCTAAGCCACTGGCTTACTGTCATATTGCATCATTGCCTTGCTGCCATAAGTTAAAGTATCTTTGCCATATTGCTTCTCTGCCTGCCTGTCCTATGCTACTGGCTTACTGTCATATTGCATCTCTGCCTGCCTGTCTTATGCTACTGGCTCACTGTCAAGTTGCATCTCTGCCTGGCTATTTTATGCCACTGCCCGGTTGTCTTAAGTCGCTGACTGCCTGTCTTAAGTCGCTGGCTCCTTGTAAAATTGCATCACTGCCTGGCCGTCTTAAGCTACTGGTTCCCTGCCAAATTGTATCACTGCCTGGCTGTCTTATGCCACTGCCTGGCTGTTTTATGGTTCAGGCTCGCTGTCCAGTTACATAACTGGCTGGCTGTGTAGTTAGACCACTTGCTAGGTTTCTGAATGTTTGGCTTGACTCCTATCCTACTGATCTTCTGCCTATTGTGCATATCTCCACTAATTTGATTTCCTAATGGGCATTTCAAATGGCTACTCCAGTCCAAGCCTGGTCTAACGCTATGGTGATGGTTAAACACTAGAGTGCATGACAAAAGAATCACTTTATGACTTGAGTTGCTCTTTGGAAAATTAATTATTACTGGGATTACTGATGATTTAGGCCTAAGTAGGTTTGATAGGTGGCTCGCTCTCCTTAACTTCCACGTGTTGCTCAACTGCTTAGTGACTGTTTTCCTCGATGAAGAAGATCTCCTCGGTCTTAGGAGCAAACCGATAGCGAGCCTCGTAAGTGAGTTTCATGAGAGTCTCGGGCTTTTCTGCTGACTCAACAAGCGCCTAGAATTTCTCTAGTTTCTATTGGATTTAAGGTCCTCTTATTTATATAGATCCGATCTTTTTATTTTCATTCAACTTGAACGTGCCCACGTTCAGGAAGAACACACCCTGCAGCTAGGCCTAGCTGCACCCAATTATCAGTTTTTCGTCGTAGAAGGAGGCTTTGCCAGCGCGGATGAGGGGAGTATGTGCTATTTTAGCGGAGCTAGTAGGGGAAGTGAGGACAACATCAATCTTCCCCGATGGAATGGATTTCTAAAACTAGGCTTTTTTGAGGAGCACTTATAATTGGTACATGTTCTGTTATGAATATTATAATGATCATTTTCTACTTATTTATTACTCATGAAGAGGAAAGAGCTCGCCAAACGCATGAAGACTGAAAACTGTCGGTTTAAGGAGAGACCTCCCCACAAAGAACGTGATAAGCCCGGCTTCTATCTCGGCAAGTATCTCAAGACTTAATAAAATTAGTAAGAAACTCCTTTTTCCAACCAGTTCAGCAAATAGTCAGTGTACAAGGCACAGATCCTGACCTTGCTGGCCAGGACGCTGGGAGTGCTGAGCACTGACTTAGTCCTGCTCGCTCACAGGCCAGTTAGTTAGTCGGACTACCAGATCCTAAACTAAATAAGATTCATGCAAAAGTGCAAGCTATTCAGGATATAGAACAGCTCAATCGGGAGAGTGCGTGACATGTTTGAGTCACTAGGACAAATAATCAGCAAATTCGAAAAGTACATGAGCCAGTAGCGGGAGCAAGTCTGCAGGCTCTCCAAAAAGGAGGACAGGAAACTTGAGGAAAGTTCTAATTGCTAAATCGTCTTTTAGAATGAATAATCGTTCAGCAAATTCTGGTTCATAATTCTCAGGAAAAAACTCTACAATAACCTGACTACCAGGAAGATTATTCAGGCCCTTTGGTACTTCCTTCTTGGCAAGAACTAGCAACTCTTCGTTGACGTTGTGAGACTAGCTGCATTCGGCCTACACCCTCCTTACACCTCTCTGCAAAGATTTCATCTTCATTAGCTGATTTTTAGTGACAATATCCAAGTAATCAGGAAGATAGTGAATTGTCAAATAATTTTCCCGATTTATGCACATCCGAACTAGTTCGAGTTCTCTGGACTAAGTCCTCTCGTACTGGCACTTCGGATGGGAAAATACTAGCTAGTTACTCTACTCACACAGCTGGGAGCAACTCCAAATTTAAGGGCTTGCACCTTTTCGCCTGAAGGAAAAAAATCTAGATTTTACACTAAAAGCGCTTTGGATTTCGGGATGGGAAATCCTTAGCAGTTGAGGGCTGTCCTTTCCAGCTATTACTCAAGCAGAGATTTTAAGGTGTCAGAAATCCTCCAAGCTGAATTTAAAAACGTAGAGGAAATGCCTGACTTCGTGCTGGCAATCGATTGGTAGTGGGTTTCTCCTGCAGAGTTCTTAAACAAATCGTGTAGGGACAAACTGGTAATAATGAAATAAGGGAGAAATGTATTGGTGAAGCTGAAGTGGTTCCCGCTGAATGGAGTGCACTGGTAATTGGGCGATTTCACTCTAAAAATTGATTTCAAGGCTGGAAAGATCCTATTAAAGAAGGAAGAGAACTAATGGCAAGTTCTATAGGACTGGCGCAAGGACCTACTTGAGAGGGAGTTGTAGTAGCTCATTAAACTTCGCAAATGCAAGATCTTTCCTAACTTGGAGAAGTGTTAGTTCCAGTTCAACAAGCTGGACCATCGCAACGGTGTGTCCTGCAGAAAAATCTCGCTAAGAATCGGGTATGCCTCCGAGCACGTAGTCGAGGACCATGCCTCCACCCAGATCTTCAAAGATTATAAAGCCTTTCAAAACTATGCCTGCAGAAACTCTCTGATAAATCTTGAGCTAGTCAGCAAATTAGGGCTGCTTAAATACTTGAAATAATTCGTGCCTAAAGCGCACTCGTAAAGACTGCTCGAGACCAGCAGGATTTAGAAATAGTCTTTCGTAAACATCTGGATGGTGAAAGCGCCTGCCAACTTGACAGTGCTGATCCCCTTTCTGAAGATCGCATGCGAGTATCTCGGAACGCCCCTAGTATACTAGGTGATAAATTAGCTCTTATAAGGAGAGAAGCAGCTCAACAGCCTGCTGCCTATAGCAGTCTAAATTAAATTTTCAAACGGGTACAAATTGAATATAGAGGTGGAGCTCTAGGGTCTTAAGAACATGCAGGATCTATCCTAATTCGACAAGGAGGCCGTCTCGAGGAGCACTCCTAGGATTTATTTTACTGAAGATCGAGAGGAATCTCACTCAGAGGCGAGTCAGAGATTCAAAGATATGTGCGAAAAGGACTAGGACGACCTGGTGAACGTCTTGGAGGACTCCTTGTAGATCAAGAAGAGCGTCTCCCCGAACAGCAAATACGCGAGCCAGCTTGATAGAATTCTAAACTTCAAAAAGAAAAAGAAAAAAATTGACGAAAAAAAGCCCAAACTCAAAAAGATGGACAAAATACACAAGCTCAATGTTAGTCCCTAAGCCAAGAAGGTTTAAATTCTAGACTTGGTTGAAAAGGAGAGTAAGATTTAGCGGAGGATGTTGAAATCGAAGAAGTCAGACCCGTTGATCCGCAGCTCCAGCCTCAAGCACGGCTCCAAGAATAATCTTTAGACGTAGCAACTGAACTAAGTGAAAAAAAAGAAAAAAAAGAAGTGAATTTGCTATCAATGAATTAGGCTGTAGTTTAAAATTAGAAAAACTTGTAAGGGAAAGTGACCTATGGTGAGGGCTGCTTCTTCAGTGAGAAGGCGCATGTTATAGCCTAAAAAGGCCCAATCATTTTTGGAAAGTTCTGCATCTTGGAGGAGCGAGTGCGAATCATCAATAAGAACCCCAGTCCAATGATCATTGGCAATTACAACTACTTCTAAGTTTAGTCCAAGGCTTAAAACTCTTCCATCGGCAACGGAAACCATCTCGAGCCGAAGTCCTGCCTTACAAACTGCAGAATTGCCAATTTCAATAGCCTTGCCGCCACAGCCACTCTGAGAGAGAAGGAGCTGGGTGACTTCTTTCGGGTGACAGGGCAGGGCAAGTAACGGAAGAGCATCGTGGAGGAGCAAAAGCGGATATCCTTCCTGGAGGAATATTACAATCTATTGAAGGAGGTATCGAAGTAAAAGAGGAAGTAAAAGTGATGGATTAAGCATGGCGCTAATTCAGAAGGTTTTCTTTGTCATTATGTTGTAGAAGTCGTCCCTCGTAATTTCCTTGCCGTTCGAGGATGCCCGTTACAACATTTAAATCAACTCGTCCTGACTCATCGTTTCTCCCAGCTCTTTGGCGACCCGCTTGATGTTGCTGATATTAATGGAGCCAGTCCGGTCGTCATCAAACAGATCGAAAATCTTGTTTATCCCAGACTTAGTCTCCTTGTCCCCGAGTTTACTGGTGATGGCATCCAGGAATTATTAAAAGTCGATTTACCTGCCCTGACTTTAGAGTTCTGAAATCATTTGGAAGATAGTGGGATTTTTGGTTTAGAATCCAAGACTTTGCATGGCGGCCTTGAGCTCCCGAGGATCTATTTTGCCAGAGCCTTCAGTGTCGAAGAGATTGAAGGCCTCTCTTATCTAGTCGATTTAGTCCTCAGTAAGGCCAGGCCTCTATCTTTTTCTCTGGTTGCCCTTCTTGGATTTGTTCATTCAAATATATTATTATAGAAATTCAAACAAAGCGAGGCTTTAAATACGCCCCATTCCTGTTTTTATTTTTATAATGGACTATTTCCGCATCAAGAGGCTCATCAAGCCAGCACTTGACACCAAAATCTCCCTCAACTAAAGCTATCCTCACCAGGAGAATGATTTTAGCAAAAAGGCAGACCTCATCCTCCTATAAATCGACCTACTCCTGAAGAAGGTGTAAAATGCGAAGGAATCAGAGAGTTCGGTCTTTATGAAGGATGACCCTTGATTTATGATAAAATTTGTAAATTTGTAGCCTTTCACAATCACATTTCCGTGCATTAATCAGAGGCTCTCCAACTTTATTTAGAAAATAGCACAATGTATCTAGGACAAACTCTACTCTCTCTCCTTTAGGTCCTTAGTTGTCCTCTTTTAGACCAGCCAACTCCAAGCTAATGATCTTTACTATATTATCAAGCCCTGCTTTAGGAACACCATAGTTTCCATCCAAATCAGGATCCCTGATGGCAACAAGCTCAGCGGCAAATCCTTAGACCTGCTCAGAGATCTTGTAAATCTTAATTCATAGAATCTTAAATAATTTTAACTGGCAGTCGGAAAAAACTGCATGGAAAATGCCGCCATGTAGGCTTAAGGACTATTCGAGGCCGTTTGCAACTTAAAGAATCTTGTCAAATTATCTCTTTAAATAAAGGAGCACAAGTTGATCAGAATCTAAACTTCCATCCGATCTCCCCTCAAGTCCTTGAAGATTTATGCTGAAAGCTGGCTGCTCATCTAAGATTTTAATCGGGCAATCGAATCCCTCACAGAAATTCAAAATTTTTAATTTAAAATAGCCGGCGGTAAGGGTACGATCTAAATTTATCACCTGATAAAAGAATCGTTAAGAGTGTTGAAGCTTAGCCTGGACCAAGAACAATTCCGATGGGACGATTTGCTTGGTCTAAATTCTTTATCAAGCAGACACTCAACCCTGATATCTCTGCAGTTCAATTACCAGCTGGATCTATAATAAGTTTATTAAAAACTTACTGAACTCGAGAGCGTACATTCAGTCTAACTAAACCTGGCCAATAATGTCTTGTTAAGGTAACAGTTCAAAGGCTATTTAAGCCTGAGTGGTAAAGCTCAATCCAGCTTCACTTTGCAAGCGACTACACTTAAAATTTATCAGTAATAGATCTTCAGCTTCCTCCAATCAATAAAAAAGGAAGACCTCCAGTCTATAAGTCTCAATTTGCAGCTGCAAGAGGACTTCTCCATAAATGAGATGTTGGAATTGATTAACTTCTTACTCGAAAATTAATTTGCAATCAAATTCTGCATCTCCTTTGCTTCTGAATTGAAATACGCTGAGCTTCATATCAGATAGTCTATCATCTAATGTAAAATAATCGATCAGGAGTCCACCTATATAACAGCCTTCAGCAAATAGCAAACCTCCAGACTTGCCGAGCTCTATGACCTCTAGGTGGCGATTCTGGACTACACAATCCCCCGACTCCAGGAAACGATTAGACTGTCGGAATAGCACTGTGTTAGAGTAGGCATCCTGATCAACATGACAGTCTTCTACTCTCGACTGAACGAAAACAGCATAGTGACTAAGCTGAAATAGGGACTCCTGGTCGGAATTTTATAGAGTTCATGTCTAAGTGCCTGGTTCGCTTTTGAAATTTAAAATACTTACAAAGTCAAGGGCAGACACCTCGAAATCATCTTGCCGTTTGACTAGGAGCTAGGCAAATATCATGACTCAGTCTCCTGCAGGATTAACCTCATTGCAGAAAAATTGCATCTCAATAACAGTCTCAACAAGCTGACCATCTACCACGCCAGCTAAACGAGCTCTTAGGAGGTCTATCTCACCATGAGGCCTTTGTATTTCTCTAGAATTTGGCTTGCCTTTTAGAATTATATGTAGTATAGACTCAGCAACACTTACGGTTACAAATAACTGTAAAAGCTGCGGATGTAGGCAGAGAAGAAGTGGAGATGGATCTCAATGATCCAGCAAACGAAGGAGCATTTCGACTTCGGATACGAAGTTGAGAGGCTAATAATCAGCAATCTTGAAATATGAATATTTAAGAATTAAAGGACTTAGATTCAAATTGCTCAGACCTTTTATTTTAAATGGAAAAAATAGACTGGAAACTTTATTTCAGAAGCAACCCCTAAAAACTCCTTAACATCAGGGTCCGCATCTCCGAGGACAAAGGATTCGTGAGGTTCGTCGGCCCTTTGGTCCACTAAGGCCGGCCCTCTGAATCAGAAAAAGAGATTTGGGTGGGAATCGAGTGGGATGATGCAAGCCGAGGTAAGCACAACGGGACGGTTAAGGGACACAGGTACTTCAAAACTAGATAGAACGTCAACTCAGGGACGATTGTTAAATTCGAGAAACTATAATTCGGCTAAACCTTTTTCATGGCCTTTCTGCTAAAATACTTCAGGAAAAAGTAACTCGACAATGCCTACAACTTCTATCTGAGTAAGCATTAAGATCAATACGGTGTAATCTAGCAAACGCATTAGTAGAAGAGAGCTCCCCTTATCTAATTTGATCAAGAAGCCTATTTTTAAACTAATAGAAATGCGAAGCGCATGGTCTAATTCATTGGCTTTGATAGGATCTGGGAAAAAATCCATGATCTTAAAAAATTGAAGGAAATTTCTTTGGCGCATTTGAAGATCGTGCACATCGGCAGATAAGGGTAGCTGAAAAATATATTTCCCAATCTCTAGGTGCTCTCACTTCAAAACAACCTCTTGTACTCATGGCACCAAGTCTTCTTGATAGGCCACGAATTGACATAACTCAGGGAACTATCGCTCAAAGAAAACTGCTTGGATTAGGTCCAATAGTAAATCAAATAATAAACACAAATTATTGAACAGCCTTACGGAACTCCCATTCCATTCAGTCCCAAAAAAATATTCAAAAATCTGAAAGTCCTAATCCTCATGAAGATGAGGCTTACCTGGAAATGTTTGGCCAACGTCCTACCTGCCTTTCCCGAGTTAGAAGAGTTGGCCTTATGCAACAATTATATGGAGGATTATTAGCACTTAAAGCATCCGATATTTCACTAAGGACTAAAGCACCTCAAGAACCTGAATCTGGATCACATGGGTATTTCGGACTTCCAGCACCTAAGTTCCCTGGGAAAACTCTAAAATCTTTCAAAGATCTCTTTAAATAATAATTAGATCAAGTGCCTGGGTATACTCTAAGGTTTCAGGAATATTAAAATCTTCCAGATCGATTACAATCAAATTGAAGACCCTATCGTCGTGTCCCAAATTGCCCAGTTCAGAGCTCTCTAAAACCTATCTCTAAAGCACAACCCTGTCAACGATAAGCTTGGCTCCAGCTACGTCAGGCAGCGAGCCATAGCTGAAATGCCTCGCCTCATCTTCATAAACTCATCAGATCTGGGCAAGTACTAACGAAAAGACTGCTAAATATTTTACATGAAAAGAAGCTTTGAGTAGTACTTCACCGAGAAGAAAGTGAAAAGCTACGATTACGACGTCAAGGACTTCTAAATTTACAAAAAAAAGCTACACCCTAATCTAGATAGACTCATCGATAAGTATGGCAACCCCTATCCCTGCGAGTCCAAAGAGATTGTAAAGCTCATCCAGGCCGAGTAGAAATTGTTGACGGTCGCCAAACCGATGACTGGCATGGCCGAAGTCTAGGTATAATTCCGAGGGCTAAACTCGATCGTGAAAATGCCAATCTCATGGAAATTTTCATCAGTGCGGAACTATTTTTCAAAAAACTTCAAGGTCAACAGTAGGTGTCTGAAAATGTAAGTCCAGGCAACTGAGTAATAGAATTATGAAGTACCTTAGGACCACAAGTAAATGAGCTTCTACGGAATAAGATCAGGGAGCAAAATAAGGGTGACGATCTAGAATTGATGAATGAATCATTACAAATCAGGAAGCTAATCTAGTTCGGCCTACTTGGCTGCCATCTTCTTTTAGAATTAGCTGCAGAGCAGTAGTCGCTTGGATTTTTCGCTGGCTTCATACTCCTCCTTTTATTTAAGAGCTCTTTTTTTTTATTAGGCCTCTTTCATCTTTTTCTAATTTTAGATCTTTTTCTATCTAGCAACCATTTCATTTACTTTTATTTTCTTCATGAAGATGTTGAGGAACCCTGTTGTCTGCGAACGCTCGCTCTTCGACCCTGCCACCTCGATCTCGTCATCCAGTCGCAGCTGAAGCAGCTTCCCCTTAATCCTGACACTCACCCACTTAGGATCCAATTTAACTACCAACAATGAAGTGTCCATAAACCTGGGCACCTCTACTTAAAGCATGGTGATTTCGGGACTGTAATTTTATTTGAGAGAATATCTATACCTGCCTTAGTTGCACTGCCTAATTTACCCGCTACTGTTAAACATGGGAGTCTCCTTTTTCTCTGCAAATTTATCAGGATTTCTCTACTTCTCTTTCTTGATTTTGTCCTCAGCCAGATCATTGTACATCTTTCTCCTAGACTCCTTGCTGTGCGTGGTGAGAGTATCCTTGTACTCCTCACCCTTAAGCTCAGCCTACTTCTTCCGCTTGGCGACTTCATCTTAGAATTCCTTCTCCTTTTTGATCTTCTAGAAGTGCCTCTGCTATATGAAGTACTACAGATCGTATTACATCTCTTTCAGGATCTGAATGCTCTTTATCCGCTCCGAAGGAAGGATAGGCTTGCTGTCCAATACTTCGAGTTGGGGCACTCTCGCTGCAATGTAGTTGCGAGCGAATTTCCAGTCCATGCAGGGATTGCCAGTCATGTGCAACTATTTGATATTGGGACAGTGCTAAAGACAATCTATAGAACGCTCGAAATCCTAGCCATCGATAAAGTTCAGAGTCAGATCAAGTTTCTTGAGACTCTCACAGCCGTCGATATCCTCGATCATGGATATATTGTTGAGCGCCAGATTGAGGTACTCCAGCTATTTGAGCTTGTGGAGGTTCTCCATCCTTTAGATAATGTTGTTCTGGAGATAGAGGATCTTGAGGTGCCTGCAGAGCAGGTCCAGGTTCTAGATGCGGATGAGTTCCTGCTGGTGCAGACTCACCTCCTCTAGCGTTGTCAGGATGCACTAATTGTGCTCAGCCCGCTTCCTCAGCAGCTCTTACGTTATCCGCGACATTGAATTTTGATTATAGAATCTTTAAAATCACTCAGCTTTCAGATGTTGTAAGAGTGGTAGGTCTTTACACTCAATTCCTTCGTTGAATTGTAGTTCGCTATCTGCTCCTGTCGGAGCTACTCCAGGAATGGTTGGATCTGCTTTAGCTAATCAGCGTACCTTTTCTTCAGACCCTTGTATTTAAACTCCTACATCTCCTAGTCTGTAATATGCACTATCCTGCGGAGATTGCCTTGGGATTGTCCACGTTTCGCTTTTAGATTTAGTTTTTTTCTGATAAGCATCTTGGGTTCTTTGATGCCGCAGACTCTTGCCTCGGCCGTAACGTAGTCAGTGAGGCCCTAAAGGGTTTCAGAGTAGTTGGCTTTGCTCATGAAATCTAGATAACAGTCTTAGCAGATGCGGGCTTTGTTGAGTCTGAACTTCTGGTTGCTAATTTTGGCGTAGAATTAGTTGAGGGTGACCTTGGGGTGGTTAATCTGGAAATATTTGGGCAATTTGTAATTTTTAACGATTTCGATGATCTTGGGGTTCTAGCTTTCCTTAATGGGCTTGTGCTCGTAGAATGTATTTTGCCAGGACTTGATGATCTTGTCGTAGTCTATTTAGCTGAGCTCTTCCTCATCGAACTTGCGTTGACAATTTTAGCATTAGTAGTTTTTCTTCAATTTTATGCATTCCTTCCTGAAGAGCTTGTTCTTATTGATGTACTCGGGGATTTAGTAGAAGCACTCCACCTTCGTCCGAGGCTTTCGTTCCAGGTGCTGTTAAGGCTTCTTCTTCAGCTACCAGAGCTAATTGCCTGCCTTCTAGAGCAGGTGGATCATGGAGCAGAACAGGAAATACACTCGCTACTAATTCCCTACGACGCTGAGCTTCATGTAGGCCTAGAACTCCATGATATCGATCTAGTTGTTGGTGACATTGAAAATGTGTAAATGTATGTCCCTGCAGATGGCCTAAAGCTTCTTGATCAATGCTTTCGACTTGATGGGTTTGCTGTCAGAGTACTTTATGGACTAAAATGTGAGCACCTTTTGGTAGATGTCCCTGCGTCTCTCCTTTAAAGGGTTGTTGTTAGTGAGTTTCTATGCAAAAAATAGATTTTTGCTCCAGCGTACTTTTATTACGAAATTAGCACTTCCCTTGCTGACCACGAATTTCTGTAGGTACCCCTCCAGGTTGTAGTTTTCCCTGTTTATTTCAAAAAACTATTTGAGCGTCTACTTGTCCATGTACTAAAAGCGGAACTCAATCACCTCATTACCCACAGCCTTGGGTTCCACGAACATGCAAACCAATTCGGGAAGAGTATTTTTGCAAAAACTCTACAAGATGATTTCAGTGTCGAGTTTGCTATTTTACTTTTTCTTGATGAAGCCGTCGATGGACTGGTACCACAGTTTGGGCTCACCGTTCTTAATGAGTATGGTGGGAGGGAGGTGCATACGCATAGACTAGAGCGTGAAAGGATTCTTCATCCAGAGGTAGTTGAATATGTTGAAGATGAAGCCCTCGCCCTCAAGCTCATCAAAATTTTTTATCATTAATGCTGATTTTGCTTCTAATAGAGAATCTTTATTCGCTGGGTAACAGGCTCATCAATAAGTCTCTGCCTGTCCGCAGGACTACCAACCCCATCTTCCTCATCCCCTTCCGACTCGCCCACGCATAGTTCCTGGGCTCAGTTAGGATCTTCAATTTGAACTATGCACTCAAGGCTGACTTTACTTCCGACATCATTGCAGTCAAGGCCTGGGGCTGCAAAGGACTTCCTTTATCCAAACTGAATCCAAATAGATTGAAATGCACGCATAACTAAACAACTGTCAATTACTTAGGTAAATTTCACGGCCACGTCTGCAAAATAGAACTTGATGGCTCTAGCCAAAGGGTTTTCACCAGCGGGTTCCTCTTTGACTAGTGTGATAAGATTTTCGAAAACGTGTAAGGAATAATCGGTCTGAACTGGACCGAGCGTAGCCTCGGTTAGCAATTGTTGCGAGCAGGCAAAATCAACAAAAGGCAAATGGCTATCTCAATCGGTTCGCCAGGAGGCCACGTTACCTTCGGGGAAATGGATTTTTAGTTTGTTGACCAGGATAAGCCTATGACTTGGACTACTTATGATTCTCAATAATATGCCTTCAACGCAAGCTCGTTGTCAGTGGGAGATTAGGACCCCTTTATTTTCCTTAACAAAGTTTACTTTGACCTTGCAGGAAATGATATGGTCCTGCCCAGACACTTCACCGATTCAATCCTCCACTAAATGAAGTAGCAAGGAGTCAAGGGCTGTCAGTACATCAGCTCCAACAACGGGTATCATATCGCATGTTACAACACATCCAAATATCAGCTCACAAAGTTACCGCTAATTAAAATAGGCTTTGAACTGGCTTATTTCGGAGTTGAGCCACATAACTACATTGCTAACTGCAAGACGAATCTGATAAGTATGTAGGACTGCACTTTTTCGATAAGTTTTAATGAAGGGGACGACAAGGTGCGACTGGGCCTGTCCTTCCTCAAGGGCCGGATGTTATTAATCGACCACGACACTAAGCGCATCGGCCTTGCAAATCGAATATGAACTGGGAATGTAATTGCATGAATAATTTAGAACATTTCTGCTGCAAGATCACCTTGAAAATGCTATGGAAAAAATGTTATAAAAATATTTGCACTTTTCATGTCAAGACTAATCACTAATATTCGCTTGTTGGCTTGGCGAAAAAACTCTGTGTAGTGTTGCCACTTGGGGTTTTTACACCACTTAACATGATATCGGCTGATTATCTGCAGTCGAATAGTTCAATCAAATATAAACGCTCAAATGTAAATCTTGTTGATAGGCAGCCAAGGGAAGGCCCTTGGCCCTCTGAAATACTCTCTCTTGAGATTCCCTTCAACCACTTGATAAAAATTGCTAGGCCTGATGTCTTAGTCTGGCTACAGCTAATCCAGTCGAAGGCTGCTTAAACTGCGGATCGAGATAGTTTATTCGCTTGAGAACTCAGCTATCAGTCTATTTAGTTCTTTGTGGAAGGGGTGCTAAGGGGGCACCTGCATGAACGACCTCAGAGTGGACTGCGAGGTGAATGAGATGGACTATTTCACGTAGGAGTGGGTTTTGGAAATCTGAAGGCCCCGGATAATCCTAATTTTGAGGTAAATAGTAGCATGCTTCCTGTGAGCCGTAATGCTCTAAAACTCGTGCTCAACGAAAGGCTACTCTGATATGAGAGTCCTTTACAATTTTTGGGCTCGTAGTTCCTCGCTCATGTCGGAGTTTTATTCCTAACCCATGATCATGTACTTGATGTTGAAAATTGAATTTAGACTCGCCTATGATAAGGCTGACTTAATAATATTTGTCAGGAGAGCAGTTATTACTAGCGCCACTTGAGCCCACCCCATCTGATCCCACAGTTTCAGTGCCTGATAGCTTTGAAGTTGAACCCTCCTTGGCAAGATAAACTACTTGTTCATTATTATGTTGCTTGCCATCACTAAGGACATTACGACCAGCATTAGCACACTTTCCGCCAGAATTAAGTTATTAATAAGCGCAGAGGCGAAAGGCTGGAAAAAATACCTGACCACTCTGAGCAAATAATAAGCTGTGAAGAACGCGAGCTGCACCCAGCCGTAGTTGTCGTCACCAGTAGCCGATACTATTACAATTAGGAGAGAATCTAAGATAGTTTAAGCAACTCTGTAGTAAATCGGATTAAAGATGAACATTAAGCCTTTCCCACTATTTTCCGAGGTGCTTAAACTCAATCCGTTCATAAGCTATGGTATTTGCAGTGCAGTTTTCAGCCGCTTTTGTTTGTCTTCGATGTCAGATAGCTGGATCGCAGTGTTCGAGATCAGCATGATGTAAAGGCACCAGTAAATCATTCCTGCAATTGCTGCAATTATATTCAAGACAGAGTACCAGTCCTTAAACTAAAAATTTGAGATCTGAACTACTGCAGAAGTCAGTAGCAACAGCATCATTCCCTCATTGACTACCCTGAAAGCCACTTCATAAGTCCTAGCAAGGCTGATTAGCTTGATGGAAACTAATTTCAAGAGTGCTGTGATGCCCAGGATGATCAAGGCGATGGCCGTGTCTTAAAGGAAGTAGCCTGAAAAATTTGCCATTCCCATAGTCCTACTTATTGTATTGAATTTTTTGACTCCAAACACGTTGACCCACTCGGCCGGAGATAAATTGAGTCCGATCTAAAAATTTAAGCAAGCGAGCAGCGAGAGTGTCTGATGCAGCTGGAAAGTCCTGAACGAGTCTAAAAAGAAGAGGAGTATGTAAATTCTCAAAGACGGCATGAGGAAGAGCAAGAAGGGTAGGTACCTGTGATAGCTCAGATAAGGAAAAGCGGAGCTTATCCTTTCGACATCCTTAAAGTCTGTTCTCTTGAAGTTGATGGGCCATGTGAAGGTCCGATTCACTCCTTTGAACGGTATGAAATCTTATGTGCCCAGATGGTTTTAAATCAGTTTGAATTTAATTGTCACGTAGACTACCGTGCATCCTATATTCTTAATCCTGATTCGGAAGCTGCTGTTATCAAAGCAGCAAACCCCCACCGAAAAACACAGATCGACCGGTCTGTCCCTCTCCAGGAGACTGAGCTCGAAACTATCCTTGATGGTTGACTCCATTATCGGCTTTTATCCTCTTATGACAATATCGAACGAGTTTTAACTGAAAGGACTGCTTGCAAAGCCATTTAACTTCACCTCAGACTGATAAGACTTGCAAATTTAGTTATTCTGGAATCCGGCTTAACTCTCTCCGCAGTCCAGGCAACTGTTGTTCGCAAGATGCGGGTAGAACTTGATCGGGCAAAATTTTGTGCACTAACCGTTGTAGCTTAGATAACTAGATTAGCACAGCGAACATTTCGTTTGGACCTCACAAAATTTGCAATGTTTTGGGCATGGAAGACATTAATTCCCTGAGGTAAGGTACCCGTAGGGACAGAGTGAGTAGCAATAGCCCTGGAGCTGGAAGTTATTGGGACTGCAGAGCCCACAAGTGATATCAACACAATCCAAACACCTACAATGGTAGCAGAAGCCGGATTTGTCCATGACATAGTTCAAAGAGCAGACATGGCAAAGTAGATACGAGCATTGAGAGCAGCCGATGTAGCAGACTTTGCAAATATTGGTGTTGAGCTAATTATACTACCCCTGAGGACACATAGTCTGGCAGTGCTTCTTATCGTCAGTTAATAAATATATCCCTGAACATTATTCGCATGTGTTCCCTGTGATGCAGCGGTAGCAGTGTGTTAGGCAGTGGCTGCATTGGCTCACTCCTGCTTAGTAATACTGATTGTCGCAAGGGCAGGTATTCATGAATATAGTGCGATGGTTAGAAGGCTAGCAGCTCATGCAATAGTCAAAGAGTCCCTGACAAGTTTTACAGCTGAACAAACAAGGTGGACAGATCTAAACTCCAGCATTCAGGTATCCTTCCTTGCACAAGCAAACCCCACCACTACTTAAATCGCGGGAGTGACTCGGCTAACATGTCAGGCAGTTGGTACTGATGAGATAGCAGGCCTAACAGTAAGTCGAGCAAGGTGAGCAGGTGTAAGGCGTAGATGTTATCTCAAAGAAATGTAGTTGACAGGGACATTGGTTAGATATGAAAGACCTGAACAGGCTTGCATCACAGCTCAGGCAATTTATGCTGGTGGTCTGGCAGGTCAGACATCTGAAATTACAGGGTTGGCAGTTGGCGATATTGGCCTCATAGTGGCTGGTCAAACAGCTGCAGGCGTTCAGTGAGAACGTGCGAGTAGGATTGCAGGATAAGCAGTAGGTGCTCGATGTCTGACATGTTAAACAACTGAAATGGCAAATCGGACAAACAATGGCACCAGTTTAATAGTACCCTCCTATGCAATTGCAGCTGCCTGCGCTGTGTGCCCTGTTATTTGCAGAGTCGCAACTCTGGCAATTCGTTATTGTTGTAAGGCATGTCAGGCATTTCGGATCGCAAGCTTGACAAGCTGTTGCTATCAGAGTGTATTGTGAGGCGCATGAGAAGCAAGCTGTGTTTCCCGCTGCAGTACATCCGTTACAGGCAGCATTGCAGGCCTGACAAGCAGATATTCCCTGCTAATAGAATCCAAGTGAGCAGGAACAGCTCCCAGTATTGAAATATCGATTGTTAGCAGGACTACAGGACAGGCAGGTAGTAGCTGCAGAGTTGCTGCATGTTAGACATGAATTATGACAAGCGGAACAGACAGATGCGCCATTATCAAAGTAAGCAGAATTGCACGGGCAAGTGCTGCCTGTTAAAGTTCTAAAGTCAGTATGAGAGCAGCTGACACAATTAGCACTACTGACCGAGCATGTAGCGCAGCTGTAGTGGCACTGCGAGCAGACTGCAGAACCTGATTAGAAATATCGAGCCTGACATAAGCATTGAAGACTAGTTAGTGTCCTGAACTAAGCAGCAAGGCAGGCCGTACAGCTATTGGCTGTATTCGATGTGCAACTTGCGCATGAGTAATGACAATTGGCACAAGTAGCTGATCCACCATCATAAATCCTACCCGAACATAGACATGTTCCTAAAAATCCTGTCCGAGAAGGAGGACAGGTGAGACAAGAGGTGGAAGTAGTCCCTGAACAAGTGAGGCAGGAGTAATGGCACTGAGACTGGACGCCCGCCCACATCATATTCAAGAACATCTTAGATTTTGATGCGAGAAATCTAGGGTTGTTTTTCTTCATAATCTATGAAGGAGGGTGTAAAGCCTTGAGCCTATGACCTCCTGAGGCCACTCGTCTAGATTTTCCTACCTCTGCATATTCGGGATATGCAAAAAGATTGCAGGACTATAAAAACTAAAGACCTTTGCATCCCAGATTCTCTGCACCCAGGCCCAGTATTTCGTATTGCCAGTACACTCTGCTACTTTATTAGGAGGTACTAAAAATAAGGCATTTGTAAACTCGTTCCAATGTAGAAAAGTTGAGGTAGGCTTATAGATTAAGTTAATAAAGAGATGTGGCAGCCTCCGTCTTTCCTGTGAGGCGACCTATATAAAAATTTACATTATTTGGGCAATCAGTATTTATTAACTTGATTGGGAACTTGCCAATCCAATCCCATCAAATTAGATTATCAATGCCAGTCTGATATGTGAGATATCCTGCTCGTAGTTTAGACTGATAACAACGTCAAAACTAATATCATCGCTGATCGAACAGCGAAATTGCTTGCAGAGCTGCTTAAGGCCCTATAATATAATAAATTAATATTCCGTTAAGAGAACACTCCTTGCCTGACTAGCTTCGATTTTTCTTGCTTTCTCACTGCAAGTTGATTTTATTGAATTTACTGATCGATTGGAATTCATCGGCAGACTTTTTTATATTCATGGACCAGCCCAACGTCATTCTCGACAGCACCATCCCCACAGAGTTTGTGAGTCGGCCAGCCCCCGCTCCTCGTCTCATCCAGCTTAATTTCTAATCACCCGTGGATCGAGTGCTAGCAGAGTTGTAAAAAGACGAGAAAGGCCCTTGTCTCATATTCCTAGGGCCGAGGTACGCATCTAATTACCAACTTTTGAGGAGGTACAGCTATAAATAGTATGATCAGCGAGTAGCGTTGGGCTATCTCGAGGAAATTGATTTATTGTGCAAGTTCAAGATCAAGCTGGCCCAGAAAAAGGAGGATAAATGGACACCGGCTCGACCTTTCAACGGTATGAACTCAAAGACCTATAGCAAATAGCAGCTTTAGTTCTAATCCGACTTTTAGTCAGGAAATCTTGACGCTGCTATCCGCGTCGGAGTTGACGAATACGATCTCTTTGTAAGAGTGGATACCAATACCAAGGGACATGCACTTTGGTTTTTTTTCACCCTTAAAAATACAAGGAAGAGTCGTTCGATAAGATTTAATGTTTGCAATCTCTGCAAAAGAAACTGTTTGCTCAAACACGGATACTCACCAGTTTTCTTCAGCAAGTCGAACAAAAACTCTGGGTGGCGACGGACAAAATTCATTAAATTTTAAAACGAAAAACTCAGGTACAAATGCTTGTAAGAAGAATGGTTTAACGTGCTAAGTTTTTCTGTTGAGCCGGAGGCAGACTATGATGAAATAGCTGTGGCTTACACTCTCCCCTACACTTACTCTCGCCTATTAAAGATTGTCGACTCAGTCTTCGAGCAGGGCAGATCAAAATTGCTAATAAAACGATAGACATTATCTTACAGTGTCGGCGGATTGGAAATTCCTATGCTGATGATCACGTCCAAGAGCGAGCTTAAGTCAAAATAAATTATTATAATCACGGCAAGGACCCATCCAGGAGAATCTCAAGGCTCCTTTGCTGCGGAAGGGCTTATGAACTTTCTAGTTGGCGGAAGTCAATAAGCCGAAGACCTTCTTCAGTTTGCTATTTTCTTTGTAGTGCCGATGCTCAACCCTGACGGAGTTGTTGCAGGTAATTACCGATGCTCGCTAATCGGCAGGGATCTCAACCGCAAATTCAACGAAAATTCGGTATAGAAATACCCTGAAGTCCAAGCAGTAAAAGAACTAGTCAATAAAATATCGCACCAACGAAAGAAGAAGGTGCTTATCTTTGTGGATCTACACGGTCACAGTACTCAAAAAAATGTATTCACTTATGGTCCATAGTACGCAATCTCTCATCCTTTCTACTACAACGCAAGGGTTTTCCCCAAACTTTTCGCGAAAGTTTGTCCATAATTTTTCAGGTACTTTTCCTGTGTGTTTTCAATTTTGCCGGAAAAGCGATCTACAGCGAGAGCGATTATGCTGTAGAGCGAGATTCCTTATGTGTTCACACTAGAGACATCCGTCCACGGCTCATACGACCACACGTAGAAGAAGGAGATTCTCTTCGGGAAGGAGCATTTCCTGAGTGTTGGCTCGTTCTTGGGGAAGACACTCTAAATGTTCGTAAGATCAATTTGGATGCATGAAAAGGCCCTGGAGATTCGCAAAATTGAGAGGATCAACCTCCGCAACCAGATAAAGTAGCGCTACAAGTCCATTACCAAGAAGAAGGCCGAGCATAAAGATAGGAAGCCTAAGGACATCGACTAGGCTTTTATGCATGGCCATTAATTCACAGATTACTTGGACATTCTCAGGTAAATAGAAAAAGAAAAGCACAAGAGATTCGAGCAGGTCTCTTAAGGCAGTTCGGACAGGTAGTCCTTCGAGAACGACTACCCGGAGGAGACACTCGACAAGGATTTGGGATTGCCAATAAAGCTGCCTCCAAAGCCTGTATAAAGGCCCAGGATCGTCATATAGATCAAGAACAGCAATATCCGAAAAACCAACTCGCAGAGAGAGTAGCTCAGCTTGAGACAGAGCATGATCAATGATTTGCTCCACAGTGATCCCAGATTCAGGAGCAGGAATCTGAGCACTGATATCAAACCCGAGTCAGACATCCTAACGATCAAGAAGATCAAAGCAGAACGGCCACAAAACCAGAGCCACTTTCAGCCGTAGATTAAAAAACTTCCCCGCCGCAAAGCCCTCAAGCGCTCTGAAAGCATCATGTAAATTGAATAGATCAGCATAAAGATAAAGTAGCAGCGATCCAGTAGTCATAGACGCAACATAAACCAGCGGGTGATTGTCGACCTCTAATCGAACAAGTATCAGCAAATCGAGCCCATCTACAAGCTGCTTTTCAATAGCATCCGCCACTCACTCAATCAGAGCTGATAATTTATTATGAATAGCAGAGTCCGATCGGCAGTCGTTAAGGACCAGCTCAAGGAGTAGGATCATAAGGGACTCATCTAATTTTAGCACCTCAACATCATCAAGGTTAAGCGCAGGCCTTTCACTAATTCCCAAAAAGTAGAGCTATTCCCACCCGTCTACCTCGAGGCCAACATGCCGAGCCTCGAATCCATACTGAAAGTCAGGTTCCTCCAAAAGAATTACTTCACGATCGCCTAAATGTCAATCCTAATTCGGGGAATCCTCAACGGTCTGGCCTTCCTCGAAAGATAAAACATTAAGTTCGGCGATATTCATCCATCCAACATCTTTTATGACCAGCTCAACGGCAATTATAAAATTGGTAACCCCCTCTACTGCTACGACCAAGTGGAACTCATGAAAACCAAACGAAGAGGTAGTTTGCTTTCCCCTTAAAGGATTAGCGAGCTTTATACTGGCCAGCCTTTAAGCCTATCGGAGTCGTTCAAGAGCGATGTGTTTACGCTGGGACTGCACATTGTGGAGTTCGGCAACCTGTCAAGCGCCTAAAAGTGCTACAATCAAGAACTAATGATCCTCGAGGTCGAAATCTAGAATTGTTTGGTCGAGTTCCATAAGCGATATGGAGACAAGATCACTCAATTCGTCCAGTCCATGCTAATTTTCGAGAGCCACCGCAGACTAAGCAGCATCTAATTGGCCTAGCTCGCCCATTAACAGCTGAGCATTTACGACGAGGAGGACTAGATGCTGGGCTCTGATTCACGCATCAATTACACGCGATGATTGTAAATTAGTTGCTTAAATCATATTATGGCCCACCTCAGAACCACACCGAATTCACCTGGAAGACTGCTTTAAACTGATATCTACAGCTCCCACAGAAGAGACATGCCCTGCATCCCTGAGCTCAATGAGAACAGCCAAACTCTCTCTAACTACTCCGCCAAAAGTCCCAGCAGGTCTAGAAGCGGAAGTCGTTATATGGACTAGCTGGAAAACAAATACCAGTAATCGATCAGGAGAGAAAACCAGCTGGCCACGGAACTCGATCGACTAAGGAGCTGTTTTTCTTTTAAAGGCACCATAGCCAACGTATAGGCCTTCGCAGACCTCAAAGCTTAAAATTAGTCGTTAAAGCAGTGCATAATTAAGCAGGAAGACCAGATCATGCTGCTCACTCGCAAGCAGTAGCCTGCAGCCTTGCATGTCTAGGCCATCAGCAGCCTCACCTACCAGGTCGACGACCTCATTCGCAAAAACACTGAAATTTAGAAGAGATTTCGGGATAGGGAGGGCTATCTAATAAAATAAATCAGTAGCTTGAAAGCAGAGCTGGATTTACGAGTAAACAAAGAGTCAACCTCGGACTTAAGGCCTCAGCTATTGAGAGAGCTGAAAGGGAAGCAGGGCAATCTCGATTACAAACTTCTTTACTAGTAGCAAGCCCGACTCAACTAAGATTTGCAAAGACGAGTGAAAAAGGTGGAGAGTCGGCCAATTGAAGAGAATTAATAGATTAAGAGTCTCAGCAACAGACTGTACACAGTCACTACCCTGCTCACCTAGAAGTAGGATATGTGTCAGCGGAAGGATAAATTGATAGCTGACATTAAAGAGGAGAGCAGCAATCTGGCCTAGCTTAACAAAGTTATTAACAAAAAATTTGAGTAAATTTCCCAGGAAAAGTCAGTCTCAGACGGATAGCTGACGCGAGTTAAGTGGGCTCTTGAGGAGGCTGAAGGTCGGGTGATCGAGTTCAGAAGGAAATACGAACAGAAATAGCAGGATTTAAAGAACTACGTTAAATAGCAAGAAGAGGTCCGAAAAAAGTTGTACTAGTCCAGACAGGAACTCGAAACCTCAATCGTAAAACAGCAGCTCGAGGTCGACAAGCTATCCTAATCAGCTAAATATAACAATCTACGATACATCTCCCTGCAGGAGTAAATACGAGTGCTCAATTAGAGGAAGACCCAGCTGTAGTTCCGCCTCTAATAGGCCTTTTCAAAATCAAAATTCATATAAAATTAGTCGAACTAGATCAAACTGCAGCTCAAGAACTCCAATCTCAAGATCCAGAGTTTCACTGAAGCACAGCTTGAGCGATAGAACGAGTTGCAGCTGCTCCACCAGCGTAAGTCGGATCTACTGGCTGAACAACAAAAAATGCTGATCGAAAATGGTAGGCTAAGGAATGAGTCAGAGTTGCTCAAAAAGGAGATTTCTAGCCTGAAGAGCAAGGTCAGTGAGATGGCTAGGGGAGAGTAGCAATATCTATCGATCATCGTCAGCAAGGAATAAGAGATGAAGTCTAGCAATCGGCTTATCAAATAGCTAAAGGAGCAGAAAGAGCACTTGTCAGCCTAGCTCAAGTAGCTAAAGGAGCAGAAGGAGCATCTGAGTGACTAGCTCAAATAGATCAAGCTGGTCGAAAAGGGCCTCAACTAGGCCCTCCAGAGCAAAATCACGTAATTGTCTCGCTTCTAATAAACTCTGAAAAGGCTGAACAGGCAAGTTAACTCCCTCAAAGCCTAGACAAATAAGTCGAGCTAAACATTATCCCTCTAACTTAGGCTCGAAAAGTAGAGGAATTCAAGGCTCGAACAGGAGCTGCAGCAAACTAGGAATCACTTCGAAAAGGAGAAAGAGAGCAATCGCAAACGAAAGCACGCTGATCTCAATCTTGACCTCATTTCCAAAGTAAGGAAGGAGAGCGAGACTTTCTGGTTCAAGCTCAATCTCTGGTTCTAAGACGTGAAGAAGAAGAACAAAGGTCAGGACTTCAAGGACATCTAAATCGCCTATGCTACCATGCTCGGCAACATCAACCACCTAGAAAGACAGATATTTTAGAAGTGATTATAAATGAGTATTATTACAAAAATTCTTTTGGGCGAATCCCGCAATTCTCGGAGTTTCACTGCTACCTTCAAAGGAGAACCAGCAGTTGTAAAGCAAATCCGACTCCTTGACCACGATCACTTCATCTCCACACAGTCCTTTTACGATGCTATCCAAAAAATCAAGTCATAGAGCTTAGTCAGGATTCTGCACCATCAACTGCTGGAGGACGACTCTGAAGAGTACATTTACCAGGTGGTGACCTAGCCGTGTTAAAACTCCCTGCGTTTTCTTCTGTCAAAAAAACTAAAAATTTTTTAATTGGTCGATCTAATGCAGCGGACTGCCTAGTGCCTATCCAGACTGCACAAGCAGAAAATCTACCACAAGAATTTAAAGACCTCAAATGTGTTTATAAAGGATGGCTAGATCTTATTCAGCGATGTGGCCAGGAAGGACGAATACTAGTGCTTCCAAGCCCCTTAGCTGTAGAAGTGCAAGCTGTCCACATCTGCCGATCTGTTTTCCTTGGGAGTGATTATGTTCTAGGCGTTTTCTGGAAAGGCAGTATCGAATTATCGCAGTGATAGGTTCAAGCTGTACTAGAGGAAAGGCTTTCCTAGTTTTCTTACTTCCGAAATTGGCTGTGCTGAACTTGCATGCCTCGTTTAGCGACAGCTAAGTGTCGACCCCAAACACAGACTTTAGGCCTCAGAGGTGGCTTCGCTTTTAAGCCGGTTCAATGTAGGATTGTGCTTATCCAGTGTTATTGAGTTTCTGTAGCCTCTGAGCAAGAATCAGCCAAGCCCCCAAGTGGGCATGTAGATCATGGGCTAAGAAAAGAAAAAATTCTGTAATGACTTTTACCTTGAAGAAAACTAACTTTAAGGAGTCTGTCTTCATAAAATCGATTGGAAAGGCGGAGTGCGAGTAGGTGTTAACAGTCGTTTTGGCTTGGTCCTCCTGGAGTGCGGGTGGAATGGCTTGGGAGTAGTTGGAATCAAACATCTCGTCCTCAAAGAGTTCAATAATCTCGTAAGTCTCTTCTTGCGTCGCTTGCTGACCAGCTTAAAACAATATCGGCGTGTAAGGTATAACAGTGTTGGCGATATGCTAATGGCAAAAGCTAAGACACTTGGACTTGGGCCACAACAACCTAAGGGTTGAAGGAGTCCGGATCCTTGTGGAGGCTCAGTGGAAGCAATTGAGACAGCTCGATCTATGTAGTCCTGTCATAAGGGAATAATTAGATTGGAATTTAGGGGCTTAAGATTTTGGCCAATTCAAGCTTCCAGCACCTGAGCGTTTTGAGTGTCTGGGGGAATGATTTTGGCGATTAGTGTGGGGCAGTGCTGGCTGGATCCTACTTGCGGCTTGGACTTACTCGCCTCTACCTCGGACTAAACAGACTAACTGTCTCGGGTGCCAAGTCACTTGGCTCTCGCAAATGGCCCAAACTTCAATCCCTGTTTATTTGTATCACACTAACGAGAGTAAAACTAGATCGATTTCATGGATATGCGGCAAGTCCTGAAGCTCTTCCCGAAAGTCGAGGTGAAATATTGAATAATCATGAATTGTCAGGGGAGAATAGCAGATCCATATTTCCGAATAACAGCTCCATGCACTCTCCACACTGCCGAAGTTCCTCTTCCAGGGCTGGGAAGAGCGCACTGGAGGAGGCCAGCAGCTAGCACCAGAGTTTAGGAGTACAGTTGCCGATCTTGTAGAGTTTGATGAGAATGAAGGCCTCCTCAGAACTGACGAAGTACTCGCTGGAAAAGAGGGCGTTGATAAGGTAGTAGAAGATGAGATAGCCGGAGTGCTCCTCGTCTAGAAAGAAATTAATCCGTTCCCAGGGGTTGACCTTGACGAACTAGGTCAGCGTGATATTATTCCGGTACAGGTCCTGTGACTTCTCTATTATCTGGATCAGCGAGTTCTCGGAGTTCTAGATGCGCTTTAGCGGGTTGCTTCTCAGCTTGGCCAGCAACCGAAGTTTGAACGTCACCACGAAGGCCTAGTAGCTCGCATATTTATTATCAGGAAACTAATCCTTTATCGATAACTCGAAGGTCTTTAAGAAGTTCTCAATGAAGCCTAAGCAGCTCTCGAAGTTGTGCAGTATCAGGTCTCGGGCCTTCCTGAGGTCCACTTCCTGGAAGACGGACTTGAAGAACTTGTCGAATGCAAACTTAAGGAACTCCCTTGAAGTTTTGTCAGTCTAGACTAGTCGCTTGGCCAGTCGCTTCTTGATGCTCTTCTGTGCGCTGTAGATTAGCTGGTTGATATGTGTAGAGTTTTAAGGCTCCACTATCAACTATTTCAAGGTCTACACATCCCTCAGGATTTTGCAGATCACGAAGTTGTAGACCTGGCGCTGCGTCAGGCTTCTGAAGATTTTGAATTTTATAAGTCCGAACTACTCCATGTTCAGAATCTCTGCGAACTGTCTTAGTGCGCCTACCACGTGCTCTTGCCGTCCTTTCAAAAAATCTATAAGCACATCAAAGCTGCTCGTGCCTGTGATCTGGCTGAAATTGATCTTCCTGCTCAAGTTCTCCATCTGCCCTTAGGTCGTGAACCAGGCCTTGATCTAATCGTGGATGATCTTGATGACTTTGTAACCACCCAAATCCTAGTAGAGAGAGGCTGCTATGATTGCCTTTCTCTTGCTGGCCATCAGTTTTTTTAGTTGGTGCACTGATTACCTCTGTTAGGGACAATTCTCTCCCAAGTATTTGCATATCTCTGACTAGAGCATGACGTAAATTTTGAAGGGCAATTTGGTGGAGACAAACCCTCTGGTGAAGTCATCATCCTCCGTCGTCACATAGAACAGATAATTGAGCAAGGAGTCTGAGAGCTTCTTGTTGTCTATCTCACTTGTTCGGATCCACCGTTGAATTTAGCTTAGCTGGCAGATTACATTCTAGATGTGAGATGATAAGGAGTTCATATGGTATTCCAACAGATTTTCGAAGGGCATAAGTCTGACCCGGTCGAGGAACTTGACAGACCTGATGACAGCCTTTGACTTTCTCAGTATTTTATGGTTGTAGGTGGGCTTGTAAGTATTGTTGAATTTTGAAAGAGAAGGGTAGTATTTATTTCTGAGCTTGAGTGTGATATCGGACGACTTGTTAATTAGTTTAGAAGAGTTAATGCTGGTATTCCAGCGCTTGAACTCCACAATTTTGCTAGGCTCGTCGTAGACCTGCCTTAGGATGTCGGAAGGCCTTTTCAGGGATTACAATTACTGATCGTATGTACTGTTTAGTCGCTCGTAGATTGATGACATTTTTAATTAGGAATCAAAAATGCTGCCCATGTTGTTAACGATTCAGGGTGCTAAGGCTTGGTGGGATGTTGGACATATGCTTGTCGCTAACATTGCTGAAAAAGTCCTCAAGACTAGCAACTCCCAGGTCTACGCGAGGGCCAATTAGCTGATCAATGCCTTCAAAGGACTGACTGACGGGAGGACAGACACTTTCACCGAAGCGGCAGTCTGGCCCGACGACATTAAGGCCTTTGGCTTCAACGCCATGGACAACTTCCACTTCATCGACAGGGTGTATGATCCCGACGGACTCAACATCATAATGCCTCAATATAACAAAGACATCAACGCTGTCAATCTGGTTGGCTGGGCCTTGCGAGTCCTCAACCACTCCTCCTATGTGAATTACTAGCGTGCCTTCATGCTCAGATATCTGCTCCACGTGGTAGGTGATATCCACCAGCCCTTGCACGCAGTCGCCATGTATAACAAGTCCTGTCCAATCACAGGCGACTTGGGCGGCAATTTCTGGAAGATAAAAAATTACAATAACTAAGATTACAATCTGCACTAATTTCTTGACTCGATAGCGAGCGTAATTCAGAAAAAAAACGAGACAGTCCCCAGACCACTGGACTCCTCGGGCATAATGTATATTTCTGGACTTGTTAGCAAAATCATGCAGGACTACCCGCAGAACAGCTTCGGTAACCTGACTACATCTAACGACGTGAGTAGCTGGGCTCTTTAGTCTTATAACCTGGCTGTTGAGAAGATCTACCCTTACATAAGAGTGAGCAACAAGGCGAGTTACGAGTGGACCGTGCAGATTTATGAGATGTGCAGAAGGCAGATAGCACTTGCAGGCTACCGGCTCGCTAACGTCTTAACTCAAGTCCTCGATGAATGAATAAATTAATGATATAGTCAGCGTTGGTCCACCTATTGGCTTGCTACGCCAGTAGATCTGCTTAGATAAGCTAGATAAGAAACAGCCACGATAGACTGCGACAGCTGGTCTACAGCCAGCAAGCAAGCTGCTCAGCCGATCCAGTTCTGCTCAAAATTATAGGCCAGCAAATCGATACAAAGAGAAATTAGCTCCAATCTCTTTAAAAATAGCTCAACCTCCTCAGAGAGCAGGACTAGTTGGAAATATCAAATTTCATCAAGAGCTTACAAAAGAGACTGTAAAGATATAGTTTTAAGCATTGCGAAATCGACATAGAATCGTACAGCTGGATGTGCACGCAGCTTGATAGGAGACTCATTGACAAGCAGCCTCAACTCGAAAAAATACAAGGAGGTTTCACTTTTGTCAGTTATCCTGATCTGTTCAACCCGCAAAAACCTGCAGCAACCGCATTATCAGACACCGACAAAATGACTGTTGCAGGATGGGACGGTTCAGTCCTAATTTAAAATGGGCGCATCGAGTTGTAGAACTACCCGATCGACTTTGTAGCACAGCTCGATAAACTTGTCGTGATAAGGCGACTAGACCAAACAGTCAAGGCTTATTCGCTAAACTAGAAACCTACTCTGCTGTGGACTTTCAAAGGAGTCAGAGCTGTTAACCTCATCGGGGTTAATAGTCTGTTTGCCAAGGTGGTTATGCTGACATAAAAGTCAATTTAAGTGGTTAATGCGATAGGGGTGAAGATTTATTCACGTGATTGCCAGGCCGAGACACTGGCAGTCTGCAAAAACAAATTGCTAATTCGGCAGCCTTCTGGAACCCTTGTCCTATTCGATCACTAACTCAAAAAACTGAGTTAGTACGATAGCCAGATGGACAGCTAAGTCAGCAGTCTTCAACTTTCTTAACAACTGATCTCAGTCAGCAGTTACTAAGGCCAAGTCCAAATTTACTAATGCAGACAAAATGTAATCACGCTAATATAATAAAAATGGCTGCTGGACTGCCCTCGGACGGCCTTGATCGCCAATACAGTTATCTATGGAGGGCTGAATTAACTTTGGTGTGAACAGTGGTCCGAGTCCAAATTCGAGGTGCTGTGGAGGATAAACTTCGATGGCAGGGTAACTGCTATTAGCGATGGCGGCAGACTAGCCATAATAGATTAGGAGCCTTATTAGCTCACACTTCAAAGTCAGCCTCGCTCAGCCGGCTTAGGAGAGTAGCAGCAGGACAAGCAATACTTCATGTAAATGCAGACAATTTAGCTCTACCCTGTCCCATACTCCAAGAAGTAGCTATTAGGGAAGGGGAGCTTCGGCGAGGTCTGGTGCATCGCCAACTAAAACTGCCTGCGCGCCTTAAAAATTTAATCGACTAGCAATATCAAAAACATGCTCAAAGTCTAATTCCAGGTGCTAAACTAGCTGAAAGGAATGGAAGGAATCCCTTCTGTGTTCACTTACAGCGAAAATCAAGTCTGCAGGTGGATAGAGATGGAGCTCTTCGATGTCTCGCTTTAGCAGTTGCCTTCTGGACTGACCTCGTTTTAAGCCGCCAGATTGCTCGAAAAGTTGATAAAGATACTTTAGGGAGTGCATAGGGCTGGCTTCGTGCACAGGGATATCAAGCCGTCAAATCTGATGATCAGCAAAGACAGGCCTTACCGCATTTTCCTGATCGATTTTGGCCTGGCAAAGAAATACAAGGATAGCGAGGGCAACCACATCGAGTTAAAGGAAGGCAAACGCTTGGTTGGCACTGCTATGTTTGCTAGTCCAGCCGTCTTAAAAGGACTGTAATCCTCCAGGAGAGACGATATCGTGAGTGCAATCTTCACAGTCCTCCATCTGATCAGGCCGCTTCCCTGGTCAAATTGCAAGCTCATCTAAATAAACCTAATGAAAAAGACTCTCGACGTTTAGTAGCTGTTCAAAGGACTACCTGACCAGTTCAAGCGGGTCTACATTAAGGCTGAAAATACTGCTTTCGACGGTTAGCCGGACTACTTAAGCTTTAGAGATGAGCTAAATAGCGTTTAGGGGAAGTGGCCCAACTGGTGGACCAAGGAGCCTCCCAAGAGCGGTAAGCGCAATTCCAGCATAAAGTTTGAGTTTGTTAAGAAATGAAAAGATTTAGTCAGATGTCATTGAACTCATTGGTAGGTACTGATGATTTCTTCGGCGTGAAGCAGGAGTCATTTGACTGGAATCTGCCATTCCAAAAGTTGTTTAGCTCGAAAGACTTCTAACTGTGTATATTAATGCTGGAGCGAGTGCCGATCTGCTTGCCCATGAACATGGGCAGTCCGCTCTTATTTGTTCTTTATAAAGGCTTGCCGAAATCATAAGTCACTGTGTTTTTTATGACTTTCGAGTTGTTGTGAACCAGCTCGGGGTAAATGTAGTCTTAGTCATAAGTGATAGGTCTTGGTGCTAAATTGAATCTCCCTTGGCTGAGGTTGAAGTTGGGAATGAGGTAGTCCCTGCCTGGTTACCATGCTACGTTTGTGGCAAATGTCAAGGTTCGGTGAGTAATCTGGAGCGTACTCGATGCTCTTGTAGAGCAGGTTATTTCTGATCTTCATTTTATTGAAGTCAACATTGCGGATTCTCTGAAATTTAGAAAAATTGTCTGGGATGGGGATGAAATTGAAACGCTAGCTGATCGGGTCTGAGGTAGTGCAAATTCGGTCGAAGTGCTTGCAGTCCTCCCTTCCGATCTGTTTGCCGAGATTGAGTCGAGAGCTGTTTGTTTCTTTTTTGGCTGGAGTTTCAGCCTTCTTCTCATCATGCTTTTTTTCTTAGTGGGTATCATGCTCACTCTTATTGAAGCCCGACTTGGTGGGCTAGTCTTCCTCGACGTGCCGAGGGGCCTTCAATTCCTCCTCGGAATCTTCTTCCTCGAGCCTGCGTATTTTGATGATGGCGGTCTTGGATTTGCTTGTCAGAGGATGACATATCTATCCAGCCGTAGTGCGGCTTATAATATCCTAAAGGGGGGACTCTTTTATTAGCGCTGATGATTTCTTTTCGCTCCTTATCTGTGAGCCTCTTCTGAGGCCGTTCTTGCTTCAAAATCTTTATCACCTTCTCTGTCCGTCTAATCTTGGGCCTGTAAGTAGGCTTCAATGACTTGTTATTATTGTCGTAGCCGGAATTAAGAATCTCATCCTTTTTGTGGAAGACAAGGAACTTCTGGGAGATGTGTCGACCGTGTTTGCTGAACATCCCCAGTCCCGAAAAGTCATTGGAGTCCAGGATCATGATGGAATATTAATTTATTAGTAAAATATGAGCAAAAGGTAGCCGTTTGCAAAAGTCACCATGAACTCCATACTCTCTTATAAGCAGTCTCGGGTCAACAGCCGCTAAAAATCCAGTGAAAGGCCCGCCCGCACTTAAAATTCCAGAGTCTCGCGAACCGACATAGAGTAAGTCATAAAACTCAACAAGTAGATTGAAACGCTCAGAAAATAGGCGACTTAGAGCAAGAAGTCACAATTGAAGCGGACTCAGCTCGAGAAAGAGAACAAGGAACTCAAGGAGCAAATCTAAGTTATCAACAAAGAGAGGGAGGTCGAGTATAATTTATTAAGATTTTTCAATAACGTTTTTGCCAAACTGACTAGCACCACCTCGAGACCTCGAACATCCAGACAAGAAGTGCTAGAGTAGGCCTGCGCCATTGTCCAGCTCCTCTCCGACTCAGAGATCCAAGTTGGCGTCGAGAAGAGCGAGGCCCTCTTCGACTCACTGCGCTCGCCTTGCAGCTTTAAATTTTAAGAGTGATTATTAATAGCCTGGTATGATGATGCATGACTGCAATCCTTAATAGATTCCTCTGACAAGTGTCTCAACTCTACAATAATCCGGGCCTACAGGCTCACTCTCTCCACAGCTTCACAAAAACAAACTTGTCATGGCCAGGACCAACGCCACTACCTTACTTTTTCTCTCACCTCTTTTTTCATTCCTGGTGCTCATTGTCATCCAGCACCTCGCCAACTCAATCACAGAATTCTAGATTCCAGTCCCTAAACCCCTCCAGGTTAAAAGCGTGAATCCCTGCTTCGGCCAAAACTGCTTCACAATCAGCTGGACCACACTCGGAAACAATCAAAAATACCAAAAGCTTATGGAGTAAACTGCGAAACGTGCAGGCATCGATTCTAAATCAGTGAACCAACTTGAACTTACCTCGATCAAGTAGATCTTCAACTACATGAACACTCGGCCCAATGAGACCAACTATCTCATAGTGTTCTGCGATAATTAGTACCACTACAGCTAATCGATCGTCCTCCCCTGCGCACCTGCAAGCCACCGTTCTATCTTCTACAACATCTTCTACAACCACTCACTCTCCTACCGTCCCACAGTCTTCAATAATCCCAAGACCCCCTACTCTAAGAATATCGACCTCCTCGCCCTCAAAACCGCTCTTGACTCTGCTATTCTGGCCCAAGAGGGGATCAATCTAACCCTTTACCACTCCGATTTCCCTCTGCACTCTTCTAGATTTGCCAAGGGCTACAACGCCCTGAATAACCACGGTGCATTCTATCTGTTCCTCCCGCTACTCCTCAGCATGGCCCTGCTTATTCTCGACCTACTCAACGAGGCCGAAAAGGGCCAGAGGATGTTCCTAGAACAATCCGGGGTAAGCAGCTGGGAGTACTTCAAGAGCTGGTACCTCTCTCAGACCTTGATAACTGCGGTGCTTAGTCTCATAATAACAGTGTCGTCTGCGCTCACCCCCTTCAAACTATTTACGAATGTCAGCAAAATGTTCTTATTCTTGTTTTACTTTTTCTCAGGCCTGGCTTTCAGCTCACAAGGACTGGTGGTAGTCTCAATCTCTCGTAGCAAACGCGATGGTACGTCAGGCTTGCTATTCCTGGTTATCCTCTCAGTTAGCCTACAACTCCTATTTTCAGGAGGGTATTTAGGTTATCTTATAAACTCTGACCTTCTGGTAGCCAGAATCCTGAGAGTGGGAATGAGCTGGCTGGCCAGCTATCACTATTCAATAATCTTCTCCATACTAGTTTATCGATACGACTCGCATTTCAATTTGATTAAACTTCAGTGGCAGTAAGGCGCATCTATGACCATTTCCTCCTTGTTCTAGCCTCTTAATAATTCGATTATGACACCTGTCAAGCTCGATATCCATATCAATTCGTTGGTAATTGAATTGGGATGGCTTGTTCTCATAACTTTTGCTAATTGTTTACTAGCTTGGATCTTAGATCAGATTCTTAACAAGGGACACCTCCCTTTCAAAAAGCAGGCGTGTAACTAACCTGGTCATAGTGATAGGCCTATCGAAGTTTGTAGTCTCAACAAATCATTCTACAGTTTTTGTGGGGGATAGAAAAAAGCACTTAAAAATGTCGATTTACAAGTCGAACACGGACAAATTTTAGGCATGCTTGGTAAAAACGGAGCTGGAAAATCCACTCTCATCAGCACTATTTCTGCAGTCATCAGGCCGACTTCAGGCAACTGCTATGTCTTCGGTCACAACACTGCCGACGATAGTAAAGTTGTAAATAAGCTGATTGCAGTCTGCCCCCAATTCGACATCTTCTGGCAATAGCTTAGCGTAATAGAGCATATGCACCTCATCGCACAAGTTAAAGGACTAACGAATTATAGCCAGTAGTGCTTATAAATGCTGGTAGGCCTCGACCTCTTTAACAAGCGAGAATAAAAAGTCAGCTGTCTGTCAGGAGGAATGAAGAGGAGACTCAGCATTGCCTTGGCCTCACTCGGCAGGCCCAAGGTGCTTATATTTGACTAGCCTTCGACGGGTCTCGACCCCTACGTGAAAAGCAAGGTCTGGCAGCTGATAAAACAAATGAGAGGGTAGAAGAGTATGCTGCTGACGACCCACCTCATGTAAGAAGCCGAAAACATCTGTTAAAAAATTTGTTTTATCAAAGATGGTTCGGTGCTTGACCAAAATGTTGTTGAGAATCTCAGCTGCAAGAAAAAGAATTTTTTGCAGATCTCAATTTCCCCACAATCGTAATAGTCAGCTTCAAACTTAATCACAAAGTGTGGCTAACTTGGCCTGCCTCTGCGACTAATTGAAAATAAGAGACTTCGCGGAGAAGTGCCTGAAGATGAAGGCGAGGTGTGGTGCTCGAGACTGGAGTAGTAATGGAGGGAGCTAATAGGCTAATGGAGTATCCAAAATTAATGCAGCTTGTAATAGCTTTTCCTAAACATCCATCAATCTGATTGACTATTTCATAATTTCAATGATCTGTTCCTATCAATAACTAAATTTTATAAATGAAGCTGGAGAGCAGTAAGCATGATTTTAATGATTAGCAGGCACCGTTGCACTAATTACAGATTTAACAGTCATATATAATTTTTGTTAATGGGCAGCCACGGGATCGCCTTCGGTCCTCGGAAATACTCGCGCTTCAGGTCTCCTTAAATTAACTGGTAAAATGAATTTGGCCTTATTTATTTATCTGGCGGCAGATCTGACAGCTTTAGGCTACTCATACTCCTAATTGAAATAGTCTCATTGCTCGAGTACTCTGATATCAGTCGGTCTAGTTCCTAGTGGAAGGGATGACTCTCATGAAAGTCCTTAAGGTCGACTCAGAGACAAGAGATATCTGTTGTCTAACAAAACTTCCGGCTGTTGAGATCTTCAGCCCACGAATGATCCTAAGTTTAAGAAAGATGACAGATTGTTTCCTGTGTGCGACAATCGACTAAAATTAATGCTCGATTGAAGGCTCCTCTGATATCAGAATTCTCTCTGCTTTCTGAGCGCGAAGATGCTAACTCATGTCGACCTCTTAAGGCTCACCCAGGATCATGTACTCGACATTGAAAATCTATTTAAGGCTGGCGTTAGATAGCATGGATTTAATGACATTCAGCAACAAAGCAGTCATTGTGATTGCCACCTATGCCCAGCCCAGTTGTTCCCAAAGGCTTATCGAGTTTTAGAGCCCTATCAATATCCTGTTTGGAAGAATGAATTGTTTATTCATGAGTAGATTACTGGTAAGAAGCAGTGCCATAACTGCTAGCATAAGAACACTTTAGCCTAGTATCAGGCCATTTAGCAATGTTGAAGCGAACGGCTTGAAAAGTCCTCTGACAAGTTTTAATACGTAGTAAGCAGTGAAACAACCTAACTGTACCTAGCCGATGCTTACTGCTGAAATCACCACAATTAGTACAGTATCCAAAATGGTCTCCTGAATGCGGTAGTTGATAGGGTTAAAGGCTTGCAGAATGCCCTTGTAGCTGTTTTAAATTACACTTAAACTCAGCCCGTTAAAAAGCTATGGTCGCTCTAACGCCTTTTCCAATCGTTGTTTGCTGTCTTGCAGTTAGGAAATTTGGCTTATTGAGTTAGACTCTGAGATAAGATATAGGCACCAATACAGCAGTCCTAAGATAGCAGCCACCAAGTTTAGAACGCTGTACCAGTCATAGTAATAGAAATTTGAGATTTGGACTATTGCAGAGGTCAGGAGCAGCAGCATCAGTCCTTCATTGACAATCCTGTAAGCAACTTAGAATACTCTGCCAAGGCCTAATAATTTAATTGAAATTAATTTAAGCAGACCGACTAAGGCAAGATAGATAAGGAATATTGCAGAGTCCTAAAGAAAATAGGCAGAGAAAGCAGCCATTCCCATCGGGCGTTTAAGTGTATTGAATCTCTTTACTCCGAAATTAGTTATCCATTAAGCCGGCGATAAATTCACGCCGATAGAAAAAACTAAGCTGGCCAAAATAGACAGAGTTTGGTGCATGTGCAGGGTCCTAAAACTGTCAACAAAGAAGAAAAGGACGAAGACCCTTAATTCTGGAATCAAAAAAATAACAAGTGGAAAATATTTGTGATAATGAATATATGGAAAAGCTCTGCTTATCTTCTAAATCTGCAGTTAATCAGTTTTATTGAAGTTGATAGGCCAGGTGAAGGTACTATTGAGCCCTTTGAAGGGGATATATTATTAGCTGCCTAATTGGTTATCCTTTAGTTGGAAGTAAACACTCACATAAATCACCCTGCAACCTAAGTTTTTTATCTTGATTTTGAAACTATTGTTGGAAATGCAGCAGACTTACATTGAAAAACAGGAAGTGACCTCCATCCCCCTCTCTTTGAGAGTCACTAAAAAACTGTCGTCGATTGACAATGGCTATATGTTCTTTTTTTAACTGAATATTGTAATATAGAATGCTCTCTAAGTATATGGATAGCCTGCAAATCCATTGACCTTCACTGTTGATTGGAAGGACTGGCAGATCTCGTTGATTAAAAAGCCTGCCGCACTCTCATTGCACGAAATGCACACACCTTTCTTTAAATCCGGGTAAAATTTAGTAGGACAGAACTTTTTACACATCCCTTGATGACTAAAAAATCTAGGAAAACACTGCTAACAAGAAGTCTGATTGGTACAAGTTTTGCAGTCATTAGGACAAGCAAGACACTGATTAAGCGATACTAAATAGCCATACGGACAAAGGGAGTAGCAGAATCCTTTGAGTTAGAATAAGTTGGGACTGCAAGAGCTGCAGAATGTATCAACACAATTCGGACACCTACAATAGTAGCAGAACCCGAATTTATCTCTCTTGTAAGCAGCAAGGCACGACAAGCAGAAATTTAAGGTGCAGGCCTAGCATCCTTAGTAACATAGTTTGCAATTACTGCTGTATTACTAATTATATTAGCCATAAGGACAGGTGGGTTGGCAGCTGGACATATCTACACTCATTAGGAAGTTCTATTCGCATTATAGGCAGGCTGCTGCCACGACACACCTGTAGCAATTAGGGAGACAGCTATCGCATAAAGCTACTCCTGATTACAAGAATCCATTATCGCATAGGCATTTATTCATCAGGATTGACCTATGATGCCTAGGCTCACAGCTCTGACAGTAATCGTATTGAATCTTACAAGTTTTACATTTAAAGTCGCAGATGGCGCAAGTCAACACCCCGTTTTCGAAATAGCCTGTCAGGCAAGCGCACTTCCCTTAAACTAGATCTCTGTTATGAGCACTGTAGCAGCTTAGGCACGTGGTTAGGTCTGAACTGCAGGACAGGCATTTAGTATCGCACATAAGACACGCTAAGGAGGAAGTCATAGCGTATCCGGATGCACAAGCTGTGCAGACTGTATTTCCAGCGGCCGTGCAGCCACTACACGCAATATCACAGGCTTGACATAAGGAAATACCCTGATCATAAAAGCCGAATAAGCAATTGCATCTTGCTGAATTAAGATTTCTATTGTAGGCTGGATTACAGCTCAGACAAGATGATGGGGCTGCTGACGTGCAGGTTTTGCAGGTGAAATGGCAAGCCGCACAAACTGATACTCCGTTATCGAAGTAGTAAGAATTACACAGACAATTTGTTCCAGTCAATGTTCTGAAGTCAGAGGCTGCACAGCCAATGCAGTTCGTACTTGTTGAACTGCAAGTGTCACAGCGGTAGTGGCAAGGAGAGCAGGTCGCTGATCCACTTGAAAAATATTTGGCTATGCAAAGGCACTACTGACTAATCAATGTTCTAAATTGGGCTGAAAAGCAGCCAGTGCAGCTATTTGCTGAATTTGAAGAGCAGGTCGCACAAGTGGAATGGCAATTAGCGCATGCAGCATTGGATCCATCGTCGTAGGTGCTTCCCTGGCAGAGACAGCTAGTGGTAGAGATAGTCCTTGAGGTGGGACAGGTGAGACAGGAGTTCGGGATGGTCGATGAGCAGGTTAGACATGAGTAGTGGCAGATCGAAGCAACCTCACCCCATAAAAAATGAATTAACATATGTTATCAATTATTATCCTTGAAATTATTATTAATTATGTTAATTAAGTAAATTCAATTAAGGGTAACCTGTTGCAGCCCCAAGTGATTACATCTTGGCTAATCGCCATCTCGTCTGTCATGTTCTTTAAAATTCAAACAGTTCATTTCAAGGGTCTCTTAGGATGAGAGCCTGGACTATCACGTTTTCAACGCTGTATTAGCCGATCAGCTTGTCATCCTTCAGCTCCCGACCCAACACGCACAGCCGCACTGCCTGCACTCCCAATTCCGCAGAAACCTTTCGCTTGAACTCCCTGACTGACTTGGTATTAAGAATGTCTACAGTGAGATCAGTTGTTTTCCCGGTGGTTCTGACGACAACTTTAATTTCCTTTTATTTAATCGGCTTCGCAATTTCCTAAGACAGGGGTATGAATTAGTCGGGCTCGTTCAGAATGAAAATTACCAGGTCATACATCACTCCTGTCTTGTCATAGCACCCCATAATCGACCCATTATTCAAGACCACTTCCGCTGCTTCCAAGAGCTGAGCCCCAGTTCTGTTGTCGCAGCTACAGGCTTATTCTAGAGTTTTCCAGATTTAAGGTTTGCCAGTTACTCTTGTCTGCCAGAACTCATTGCGAGCTCTCTCCAAAGATACTTTATCACCCTTCCATAAATACCCGTAGCACCTTCTAAATCCATATCCGACGATCCTGCTTTTGTTGATTACTAATCGGTTAGCGTATGGCAAATGCACCTCGTAGTCCAATGGGAACAGCGCAGTGATATGGTTCAATTGGATTTACTATTCTATACAGCATCCCATATTATAATCATTCTTACTTGTCCATGCATCTCTACTTCAAGCTCCTCGCTCTCCTAATCGCGATAGCCTCCCTCGTGCTCACTGCCATCTTCGACAAGAATCTTTTCCAGGTTTCCGAGGACTTCATCTAAAGTTTGCAGACTAATTGGCAGACTGATTTCATGACATTCGTGATGAACCTGGTGAGCAACCTGTTAAACCCCCTGGTGTGTGCGGGATACATCATCGTCATCTTCATTTTGACCAACCAGAAACTGAAAATGGCGAAGTTCCTTTACCTGTTCTGCGTGGTTTCGTTCTTACTTGCAATTATGAAGATGGTGCTCCAGTATCGCCCTTATCAGGCAGGCCAGACCTTACTGGGTTTACGAAAAGGTCCAAATGCTTTAATGGACTTGCTATACGGAATACGGATTACCCTCGGGCCATTCAGAGCTTGGACTGGTATTGCTCTTTTCCATTATTAAGATTTTCAAAGCACATTTCTTGTTTGGCGTGCTTGCTCTGTTGCTGCAGTGCGCGGTGGTCATATCGAGGCTTTACCTTGGTATGCACGGATTGAACCAAGTGATCCTAGGATTGATCATTGGAGTCCTTATCTTACTAAGCACTGACTTACTGTTCAAGTACTGGATTGAAAGAGCATTTAAGGAAACAAGCTAAGGCAAGGGGTGGCTGTGGATCATTATTCCACAAATAATTTTCATCTGCTTGAGTTTCGGGCTGGGCTTTGGACTCAACTATTAGATAAGTGATTAGTGGGAGTTCAACATATTAGAAAAGTGCAGCAAGTATTTGTTGAATCGCTCCTTTAACAAACGCTGTTTCTGTGACAGCTCCATTGCCTGCGTCAGTACAGCCATACTTCTCGCTTTCAAAATCAATTCAGCTCCTTAGTATTTCTACAAGTCTTTTTCCTTCACGGACAATGCTAAATTCGGAGCCATCAGCCTTCTGCTCGCTTTCGTCCCGGTGGCCATCTTCCTGAACCCATTCTGGGCCCTGTTGGAGTGCGAATACTGCTACCTAGTGACTTATGCGACGATGTCGCTGGGACTGGTGCTATCAGTGCTAGTGCTATTTGCCTGGGGCCCAATGTTCCTAAAACAGAAGAAGCTCTTCAAAGGCGAGGAAAGCAGCTAGCTACTGATCGAAATCGAGGAATGACATGCAATACTTGTTCACTGGAATTTTCCAATCATCTGGTTCCCATAAGGACGGTGTCCTTTTGAAGCTGAACATTAGCCCCTCTGCTCATCTCAGTTGTACCTCGTTTTAGCAGGTAGTTGTGGTACTTGTTTTGTTCGTCCTTTGTCAGCACGTGCTTATAGTCTTGACGGGGGTCGTAGATTTTCTAGCGCTCTACGCCACCGATCAACTTCAAGGCGTTCTTGGCTCGTTAATAAAACTATTACTCTCTGATTTCATTGAGACTCATGAGCTCGCTAACTGCCATGGCGACGCTGTGGTTGATGACAGTGCCAGATAGAAATGCTATTTTTTAAGCCATATAAACTAGCATGGGCTCTTTCAGCTAGACTGCCAGGATCAGGATGTACTAGATTGTTTAGTCGTATCCCTTGACCTTGGTCATCCCCTCGATAGCATGCCAAGCTTCGAGCTGATGTCTTAGGATGTTATTTAAGTGGGGTTTGAACATCTACTGGCAATATTTTACGATCTTAGGGTCGCCTTGTTTCACGTAGATCAGCATGTGATAGTTATTTTGGATGAATTCGTTGTAGGTTTTTCGAAGTTGATTCTTTAAGGCGTTGGGCTATAGTCGCATGTCGATAAATTGATTGAATGACTGGCTTGAGGATGGGAACTTCTTCAAATTATTTTCGACGACCCAAATGGCGTGGTCGAGGAGATCGGCTGGTCTGTTAAAGTTGAGGAAAATCCCGAACTATGCGAGGAAAGCTTGCTAATCGATTTGGAGAGCGTGATAGTTGGTCTCCATATAATAACTGAGGATATCATTCGTAGGCATGCCAATGGGCAGAATTTTTTTGATGATTTTTAGTATCCTGATTTTATTTTTCTAAGTAGCCCGCTGCATACTTTTTTCAAATTCGATCCGTCCTTAGTAAATATCCTACAGACCCTACTCATTTGAATATTTTTAATATAATTTTATGAAAGACTCGGTCGACTGGATGCTCTCGGCAGGGCCTTGTCCTTTCGTCAGCTATTTGAATCTCAGTTCTCGGTCGCTAAATTTCCAGTGGGTCATCAGGTCTTTATTGTCAACCAGAGATTCGTAAAAGGAGTTGTGACTCTCATACTTCTCGTAAATTTAAAGCATGTGGTCATCGTTGAGTAACAGAGCCAGATCTTATTTGACCTCGACAGACTGCTTGATTGCGTCAGGATCCAACTGCATCAGTAGTTTGAATCTTTACTTAGTCGACTAAATAAAGAGTTTCCTAAATGATTCCTTGAAGAGAGCCATGGCATTGACAAGGTCATTGTCCTTGACAAGTGCGGCAAGTCTGTTAGGAATGTGGATAAAACTGCCAGAATTGTGAATAAGATTGTCCAAGGTTTCTACATAAGACTAAGCTTAAGACTTAAGGATCAGCCTTCCCATCTGCTTGATTATCTAGGAATTCAAAGGCTTGTACTGGTAGATGGTGATGAGCACGGCGTCAAATCCGTACAAGTTGCACAGTCTAGCTAAGCATCCTAATTGATTCTCACTGCAGCTTGAGTAGTCCAAAAGGAAAGATTAGACAGGAGGACTTAACTTGCCTTGCAGGTAAGCTCGCTAGGCTATTGATGTTGCCAGGTTCAGCCACTACAAATCTACAATGCTTGTCAGCAGTTTGGGCAATTTATTGATAAAGATGTTATTTGATGATATAAATTCGACTACGAACTTGAAGGCCTCAAGTTAAAAAGTCTGTTTGCTAAGCAGTGCGTTATCAGCCAGGGCGAAAAAGAAGTTCGTAAGGATTGAAGTCTAATCGAGTTAGTTGATCAGCTGGCCAATACGAAATATTTGTTATGCATTGAGCTATTATTTTCGTGGCTTGCATATCCGGATTGCCTGGATTATACAATTTGCTGATTACTTGCACTTTACTAGGTAAAGCCTTTATTGCAGTTTTCCTATGCCAACAAAGCCAAATTTGTTGGTAGCGGATTCGATGAGCTTAACGTAGTCCTCCTACTTCAAATCTGGTTTGCTAATAAGCTTGATGCATTTCTACTGCAATTTCATGTCGCTTTGGTTAAGCCGTTTAGGATTCAAGAAGAAATTTTAGGCAAACTTGTCGATTTTAAAGGCTTTAATAGACTATTTGTGGACCGTTTTGGTAATTGGCGGAGATGCAAGTGCCTATGGTTTTGATTATTACTGTAATTTCATGTCGCTTTAGTTAGGCTGTTTAGGATTAAAGAATGAATTTTAGTCGTGCTTGTCGTTTTTAAAGGCTTTAGTAGGCTATTTGTGGACCGTTTTGGTAATGGGCGGAGATGCAAGTGCCTATGGTTTTGATTTTTCAACTTTTAGAGGCTTCTTGTACTTTTTATCCTCACCCTCCTCTTTCAATTTTGTCTACTCAAATTGGCTCTAAAAATTGTTGTTTTTTTTGGCTTACTTTCCTTTAGATCTTTTATAAATTTGTTTATTTCTGGGAGATTTTATCTAGACTTTCTCCTCCTTGGGCTATTATTTAGGGGCTTAAGCCTTAGGGGTGTTCTTTCTGATAGCATCTCTGAAAATAGAGTGCTTATTTCTTGCGAGTTTGATTAGAATATTCATTTATACAAATAAAAACAAACAAGATAATCTGTTCATCTACAGCTGCGTGTTATTAAATATTACTACCCTATTTATTTCAAGGTATAAGTTGTTACTTTTTATTTCATACATTGAGAAATATATTTCCGACCGATTACTTTTAGGCCACGCGGGAAAAAAAAATTTCTTCAAAAAAAGTCTTGAAGTGACTTTTTTGTCAAGCAACCTTAATTGATCAAACAAACTTAAATTTAAGAGATAAACATTTACCGAACGGCTCTCCCAAGGGCAGTGGGACATAGGGCAGCGGACATGAAAACCTGGAAGATGTGTGCTTCAAAAAAGACATGGATCTTAACAGTTTGGGTTTAAAGTGAACTCAAAAAGTACCCTTATTAATCTCATAACGCTTGCTCGTCGAGTCAACGATTAAATTTGGAACAATTCCGAGTATAAATTTCGATAAAATAATTAATCCCGCCGAAAGAATATTCATGTCTTTTCAAAAAGATTTTGCTTAATTTTTACATTCATTAGCATTGTTACTCAAAGCAATTCAGGCTATTTTCTTTGCTCAAAACCACTGTAATCCAGCGCATGCAGAAGAACTCTATCAATATCATCACTCCTTAGTTTATTAGTCCTACAAAATTTGCCCAGTACACCTCTTTGTTGTACTAAATTGGCAACACTCCTTACTGAATTTAAATGACAAGAATGTTGAGCAAATGAGCCATAAATAAATAAACATAAATGGCGATGTATGACCTTTTTCGCCAGGGCTGCATCCAGTTAGCCCCCAAAGTTTGTCCAAGAATCGCATAGTTGCTTATAATTACAAATCCGATGTTGCGCTAGGCTTGACCAATGTGGATGAATAGCTTATTATAAACGAAAAGAACTATCACAATGTCAGCGATTACAAGGAAGAAGCTCACTATAATTCCTAAATTGAAAAGCGAGTTGATTGACTTTTCCTTGGAAAGCCGATCATTGCTGATGTAAAAAGGCAAGAGCAGCATTGGAATAAAATGGAAGCAGACGTCCTGCAGGAGATACATGTTCTATGCGAAAGTCTGACAAATGAACTTTATACTAATGCCAGTGGTGTATTGGATAATCGAGTAGCTTATCGTTATCTTGAAGATGTTGATGGCTGTGCACATACCAGCTCTTGTTTAGTTCAGCAATTCAAGGCAGGAGTCAGGCTACATCCTGGTCGAATTGAAGTGACCTGCGATGCTAATCTAAGTCTCTGCCAAACTCAAGCCTACATTTGAAGCCTTCAGAGCTAAGCTGTCATTTGCCCCGTCACCTACCATCATAACTCCTTACTTAATTGCCCGATATCGCTTGATAATGTAAGCTTTGGAAACAGGACTCATCCTCGCCCAAACTAACGTCCTTAAGAAAACTTGGTCTGGCAAGTTCCCAAGAAATTAGATGCTGGAAGAATTGATTACATATGCCACCTACTTCGTATACTGGTTGTATTGCTAGCAGATCCGCATCAGAGAACCCGTAGGGTTTTGTTCGTTTACTAATTTAAGTTAAGTGTTGATAGGAATCAGTCCGATTTAGTAAGAGATAGCGGCGGCAGTGTTAGGAGCATCCCCTGTGATCATGCAGACCTTCAAATCACAGCGATTCAATTCCGAGATGGTGTGCTTTGAGGTTTATTTAATTTTGTTTTGAAACACAATAAACCCCAGAAATTTGAGATTATATTAAACATTATCTCTCAAGGCTTAAGTGTCTGACAATTTCGTATATGCAATCGAAATTACTCTGAGGCCAAGTTAAGTGAGTTAGTTTAGCAGCTAGTCGTAATTCTGTGGCACTTATGAAATTCGTTTTATCGATTACGGACTGCCTTTGCAGAAAGCAAAAAGTTAAGAGGTCCTTTTGTTCAAGCAAATGCTGCTCATCCTAAGCAGCTCTCCATCAAACTCAAATATTTTTTTTAATTACCAGTATTCTCTCCCGATTTAAATAGTTGTTGGCGATATGAATTTACCTTAGAAATGTTTAAAGACTGAGATTTCCATCGGCTATCCGTACAATTATTATTTTTAGTAAGCTAATGAATTACAACATATGACAGCAGCCATCCCCAGTCCTTTTTAGAAATTATTCAGTTAATCTGCCTTTGTAATGACGCTTAGCTTGTCAAAATTCTAAGAACAGATGATTCCCCAGAATCCCATGGAATTTTATGTGAGAGTGCCAGTCTTGTCAAAACAAACTCTTCTGATGATTCCGCCTTAAGTTATCTTGGAAAAATAGCAACAAAAGATATTCTTCAAGTTAAGTTTTTTGACAGTAATCATAATGCCCACTGAAATACAGCAGGCCAGACTCGGAGGCACACCAATTGTGATATAATCCAAGAGCCTCAAAGCCCTCTCTTATTCTTCATACAAGTCCCTTCTGAACCCGTAAAATATTATGAAGTAGATTACAATTACCAGGATAAATAGAATTACCAGTAAGTAGTTCACCTATTTTTCAAGCCCGAATAAGACGTTTTACTGCCGTATTGCCCTTATCAGCTGGCCTCGGCAAGTTGAATAGCCTGTTCTGATCACCAAAACTGGCACCCCCTTTTACATTTATTTCGGGCTGTTTATCTTTACAACTTATGTTCCTTAAAAAATTATATTTTCTTTTGGGATTCCAGATTACTAAATTTTGGAGCAATCTCGACTAAAGGCCCTCTTGACCACCGGCATGCTTTAGCCTGTCAATGAGCATTAGTCAATTAGAATCGAACCTTCTATCAAGATTGCGTCGAAAGGTATCATCCCCTACTTGATAAACGCAATATCCCCAGGCAAAAACTAATCATTTTTGAGAATATAATTTGAGTTTATAAAGTTTTAACTTAAAATTTCAGACTTTCTGACAGGGAATCTAAGAATTTCTACTTAAGCTTAGTAATTAGCAAATTTAATGAGACTGTCATAAAACTTGTTAGTCTGGTAGTAGTTAACTGCGAAGGCGATGATCATCGTTGAAATTATGATAGCCGCATAGAAATAATATTTAAGATAGAGCCAGACGCAAATGCTGAAGACTATGAACAAGTAGAATGGCTTGAAAATTTACACAAATATTATGTACAAAAATCCCGGTTTATTGAGTCTGATAGCGCCAGGCCCGAAAGTCTATTTCATGCCAACTAACTGGTCATGGCTCTTATAAATGCCCTAAAATTTATGGTTCTAAGAAATAGACTTGAGATGCGCCAAATAATTGTACGATGAAGGCTAGCAGACAAGAGCAGGGTTGATAAAATATCTGAGAAAGTTGTACTCAAATTCTAATACAGAATGCTAAAAGTCTACATCACTTTCACGAAAATTATATCTCTGAAGTTTCGATAGCTCGACCACGTCGCATGATTGATCAGAACTTTCAACAAAAACGTGGTTGCTTTAATCTATTTCACAATCGGAATACAAAAACCACATCTTAAGAAATTTAGCCCATCGAAAGACAAAAATTGTTAGTATGAAGCATGTGCAGATGGACCCTACGAGGAAAATGAAGATTTTGGGTACACTAAGCTTGACTGCACGCACTTGCTTTAGACAGAGATCTCCTTACACTGAGTTATTAGATCGATATGAAATTGACATTTAATTAAATGATGATCTGCTAATTGGACTAAGAAGTCTCCTTAAGCAAATACTCATTGAAGAATGGAATGAAATCTACTAACTTGAAAAATCACTCACAGCAAGCTTTAAAAAAGCATGTAGTTTAGCTGCAAAATTGATTTTTATCAAGCTTGGATAATCTTCATTCTTTAATTTTCATAAAAGCAATGTTCTATTTTATTCTTCTTCAGTCAATCTTCACAGTCTATGTTTAGGATCCCTTCTACCCGCCTGTCAACAATGTCATTAAATTCCGCATCGAAAACATTCCCAGTCGAACAGTTTTCACACAATCCACCTCAACTTATCAATACCGTCCTCCCAATCAATTTCAATTATTGAGCATCGCTTCTCCACATCTGAAACTATCCCAAACAAGTTCATGCTCCGTGATCAGAGAGACTCCAACCATCCTTAGAATTCTTTTAGCTAACTCAGTAGGAGTGTTTGTCTTTTATGATCATATTACAAGCCCCGGTGCAATCACATTTTGGGACTTTTGGATTAATTCAAACTGCAACAAAGTTATTGCAACTGCCAGCAACGGTGATATTCTCGTTTACATACACAGTGGGACCGATTTCGTCTTGCATACCACGATCAGCGGGGCTTGTCCTACCAACAACATTTAATTGATTACTGCTGATGGTCTCGCAAACAAAATTACCTTCAAATGCAGTTCAGTCCCTGACATCAGAATTTATTGCTGCGTTTTCGGGTCCTACTCACTCACAGCACAGATAACTTTCAACCCAATAAACATCAGATTTAGTGGAGTTGCAGGCTTGTATGCCGCCTCCTCGAGTCAAATTTGCTTCTTCAACATTACAAGCGGAATCTACTCGGGGCAGTCCTGCATCAATTAAATTGGAATTTTATTCGCAGATTTCAGGGGTGGACTGGTGGCGGTAGTAACTTCGTCGAAAATAAACATAAGAAATTCCTTCGGCCAATTAGTAAATTCCTTCGGCCAATTAATGTAGTCATTGCCGCATGTAGTCCAACAAGCCGTGCTGTATTCGGACGGACTAGCAGTATTGTACGGCAATGGAACCCTGCAGTTCTTAAAGTACTGCAATATAACTGCAGCTGTTATCTATTTTTATATGGGAACTTGTGTGAGTAAGTGTCCTCAAAGTTATCAGGGGAATAGCAAATTAGTATGCATTCGATGTCTTTGGGACAATGACTTGAGCAGCTGTGTTTAAGCTTGCCGGGTCGGCTACTATCAAGACGCTTCTCTTTCGTGCCTTAGTTGCATGAGCGAATGCTACTCGTGCTCAGACGGGGTAAGCTGTCTGACTTGCAAATTCAAGTACTTGGATAGTGGAAACTGCGTCGACAACTGTCAGACTCCTTCCAGCTTCAAGAACCTGACAAGTCTAAATTGCTAACCTTGCCTCTTTAACACTTACAAAGGAGTCTGTTATTTTGACTGCCCGCCATAAACCTTCGAAGGAGTGAACATCTGCATAGAATGCCCACTCTCCTGCATTACTTGTTTATCAGCAACAGCCTGCATCTCTTGCCAAGTTAATTTCCATTACTACTTAGGCCAATGCTTAGTCGCGTGTCCCTCGGGCTCTTTCCAGAGTGATATCGTATGCAGGGATTGCTAATTAGGCTGCCTGATTTGCTCGAGCAATATATGCTACAGCTGCAGCTCTGGCTTCACTTTCCGAAACTTCTGTGTACCCTCATGTCCATCAGATTACTTTTAGCACAGGGGCAACTGCCTGTCTCGAACAGAAAATTAAGTAGATTTTCACCTTGATGTTTAAGGAATCCAAGACCCCTACGCAAATAAGATTGTGAGTGTGATCAGCAAGAGTCTTCTGACAGTCCAGGACCTCAGTTCTATTTTCAGTGTAAACAGTAATTTTCCATATCGGATAATCACTCAAGGAAACTAGAAGATGTTCATATGGGAGTGCAGTGTTTATCGAGACGGACTATTCAGCGACTTGGTGGCCTTGACCAACCAAAAATACTCGCAGCAAGGATTTCCTTTCAAAAAGGAGACAGATCTCACATCTGCCTCCTTAAAGTTCGGCTGTATGGTGCCTAACTTTGTCAGTCCTTTTAGCACTTAACTGCTAAGAATTAACAATATTCTTTACAATGTGCACCCTTACTTGAGAGCACTTGGTCTGATCGTAATACCGAGTCTCGGCACTTCATTTACCAGCTACAAATTTTAAAGGATCCAAGGAGTCTCTTTCTAGGCAGTTGAGCTTCTTAATTTAGTATCGTTCAGTTTTGCAAGCAATAAAAAATGCTGGTCGCCAAATTGCTAGGTTGTTAAAAATGGGATGCTGAGACGACTTAGCTTGGTGTCGGGCTTTAGTTCAATCAGACTCGGAAATCTGTTTGTCATCCTGTTTATTGACATTGTTCTGATTAGCTTTAAGATTATCAGCAGGTTTTACTAAGTCAATTAGACACTCGCAACTTCATTGTGGATTTTTGCAGATAAAATTCATCTGGTGGTCTATCTCCTCTTTTTGGGGAGCTTTATGGACCAACTTTCTTAAGATCAAATGAATTGGAGCCTTCTGGCCCTGGTGGTCTACCTGCTCTGCTACTTCCTTCTGAAATTCTACCGCAAGTAGAGAATTTTCCACATCAGCATGAGCAATCCTTAGTACCAGTCGCTTTACACTTAGTTCGCAACAGTTCTGCTGCTGTACAACTTGTAGGTCGTGTCATTCAAGTTTAGCATTTTTAACATCTTCAAACCGCACCACTACGATTCTTTGGCAGTAATCTTCATGAGTTTTTTTGTTGCTGCTTGCAACCTTCTTAAAAGTCCATGGGGTGTTATAGCAGCGGCTGGGATTTATCTTGCCGCAATTGTAATTTCCTTTAAAATTATCAAGCCTTTCAAATCGAGTTTTCTGGCCGTCCTGAACGTGCTGTTTTAAATATCGATTTGCCTTACAGTAGTTGCTCTGGAGTCGACAACCCTACTTTTCGATTAGCTGGACAAATACCACGGACTATTCATAGCAAGCGGGTGGCTAGCAGTCCTGCTGATAACTGCACAGCTGTTAATTTAGGTAACAATGGTCATTTACAACATAAAATGCTTAATTTCATTGGATTTCAAGGAAAATATTGAAAAAACTATGCAGCTGTGGTATGTTTAATTCATCTGCAATCACGCATTGGATTAGGGCAATGTCAATTAGATCATTGTAAGGGGCAATCTTAACAAGGCTGCACTGACTTAGCAGAGCTAGATTTTATACACTTACTGCTAATTTGATCTGAAGAGGTAACCAGCTGAGGTTAAATTGGTAACTCACATAAAGTTCTTCAAGCGGCATTACTTCTTGTAGGGTCGACTCTGCTTTTAGCCGCTGCGTGAATTAAGAAGGGTGCTAAGTTCTCAGTAGGTGGAACGAATCGTAAACAGGCTGAGGGCAGTATGCCAGTTCGTTTTTAAAATAAAAGTAAAGACAAGGATCAGACAGGGCAGCCACGACTACAACTAGGTGGTTAAGCTCTCTGAATTTGCGTAGTGCGAGGTGCAGGGGTAAAAGTAATCAAAGGTGCTAAAATTCATACCGCAGACTGTACGGGCATTAATTGAGGATATGGAGAGATAACAAAGTAAGATTTGATTGATCAATTAAAAGGCCATGCAATCCAATTTATTTTGATTAATTAAAAACTAAAATAATATCACTCAATTTGATTATCTGCTGACATCTGAGCATCAACCCGTACAAAGAGATTGTTTTCGATCTGACAGTATTGCATACTAACTTTCATTTTTTTTTATTAGGGGCAGAACATCGGTACCTTCTCGCTTTAAAATTTTAGGTTGCTTCCTTGATTAATTATCTGAAGTGGACTGAGTGGTAGCCCTCTGACTATCGCTGGTTTATTTAGAAAGCGTTACTCTGATTTTGGAGAAAAGCAGGACTACAGCCGTTCAAAGTCTGAACTCTTGGCTTTTTAAAAAGGGACATTCCTTTAATAATTCGAATAAAAAGCTCGACTAAGCTAGCTATGACATACTCAGTGATGGTTACATAATTTATTTTTTAATTAACTAAATAATAGCCATTAACAAATGAATAAATAAATCTTTTAATTCATAATCAGCAACAACCTTTTTTTAGAATTTTATGAATTTTAACACTTGTTCTTTATGAATTATCCTTTCAGCCCACTTCCCTACCTCATGCAAAAATATCTTTTTAGTCTGCTCTAACTTAATGTCAAAGCAGTGTTCATGTCTACTGAAACAGCCTCACCTTTTCGTCCTAATCAAGCCTGAACTAAGAAGCCTATCCGACAAATGTATGTAGCTTACTGTCCATAATCGAGAGATTTTTCTTACAAATTGCTAATTTTAAATGCCTGTTCCTTAATTGCACTGTAGGAAACTTTTTTAAAATAGAATACACTTCCTCAAAACTAAATAAAACTCTTTTGTGTAGGGCCCATTTCACATCATTTTGCAGCAGAAGAAGTTCAACTTGGGTAAGGGTGAGGCTTCTGTCTGGCTTGAGTATCCCAGCAAATTGGTGGTGACAGTCGTGGATATGCGTATTAGTCTAAGTATTATGTAATCGTTAGTGCAGGCGATCAAGCCGGGCAGCACTTAGAAAGACCTCAAAGCAGACTTCAGGCTCAGGATAATAACCAAACATAGCACCTCAAACTTTATTCAGGATACGCATTCTTCTTTGCTATCCAGATTATTTCTAAGTTTGACAGGCCAATTCCTTTCTGCAAATAACTTGCTGAAGACTCGCTTCGCCTAGGACGGCCTCTAAAATTTATATTTGTTGAGGGTTTATTTGGGCTGAGATGTTCAACCGATCCGAAAATCTGAGAAAGTGTGTTGTTAAATCTTCCAAAATACAAGAACGATTTTAGAAAGGCAAGGAAAAGTATGGCTGTGCAGAGCAATACCAAATAATCCGAGCAGGACCATGTATTGATGAAGATGTGGTAGCAGAGTGCAGAGTAATTTGAATCAGAATTAAAGCAGGATCCTCGGATAAATTGAATTGTGATAAGAGACATTGCATCGGATTTGTTAAGCAAGTGTAATTGACAAGCCAAAAATCAGAACCATTGAAAAAAACTTGAGTCGTGTTAAAATTAAACTGCAAGTGGATGATAATTCAAAACAAGACAAAATAAAGTAAAAACATGCTTGTTTTCATGATCTCATTCATATCATCCCACAGTCAGTCTGAACCTCTCTTGCAACTTGTTCAAGTGAGTCTGATCAATTGAATTGCCACCTTTGTTAGAATTTGACTTTGGAGGTAAAAATTCTGAAGACAATGCCAATTCGATTGGCAGAGAGCGTGAACTGAATCATTGGTGATGTTGTTGTAGCCTGGTTAGCCTACTCACTGATGTCGAGATGCTGGAGTCCTTTCCAGCCTGCTGCAGCGATTGCCTTCGCGCCTTCTGCTG